>NJDD01005210.1:108766-127405 GCA_002245505.1 Calephelis nemesis
GCATGTGTGTGCGTGCGCGTGCGTGCGTGTGTGTGTGCTTGTGTGTGTGCACTCATATACCTACTAGTAAACATCTTCAATGTATTACTCCAGTGCACTTAGGCAGTGCTTTTCCTGACGAGTGGAAAGAAGCCACCGTCATAGGAATACACAAACCGGGTAAACCCCGTAACGTCGCGAGTAGTTCACATTACAATACACCGTCGGCGCCGGTCTCGGCGACGGAGACCTCTCTTGCGCCCGGCGCGTAACGCCGAGCGACGAGCCGCCAATACTTCTCCATCAAGTCCACCCAGTAACCAGAACGCAGCACCAAGTCGAGGTACGGTCTTCCGGGAGATAGCCTTTGTTGCTGGCGTTGTAGGTTTCAGTCCAATCGATTTAAATAATGATGTCTCGGGCTGAACACTCTCCTTGGCCCAAATAGCTCGGTGAAGTTGTAAAAGTCGCGAGATTAGCAACAAATTATGACCGGTTCCTATAATCAACGAATCATAATCCGTCAGCTTAACCATTCGTAGTTTGTTCAAAAGTAATGGAGCGTTACCAATATTTTAAATAAAATGTTTAGAATTAACAGTCGGAAACAAGCAACCGTTGTTAGTAATCTTACTAAGCGTACAAAATACTACCATCCATAATCAAAACGACTCGTTTCTTGAATATAGGAACCGGGCATAAGTCATTAAAAAAAAATTACCATCAATAGAGTCATGTGTTTGTTCGCTGTGTTATCACATTGTCTTAGTCGAGGGACGAGCGAATTGTTTTACCTTGAGGAATGGATTCTATTCCCAACAGTAATAGGCCTTTGTCTGATGAACAAAGACGTCTACGTTCCTAGGTCTGTCTTATTTATTCAAATATCTATTGAATTATTTCTATGTGTTTATAGCTTCTATGGTCCGGCATCGAAATTGACATCTTGAAGTCCCGGGTTCGATCTCTGGATCGGGTAATGAAAAAAAAAATAGAATGTGTGGATTTACAATTTTCTAGTAAAAGTTACGTTTCCCGGCATTGGATACGTGCAAGATTGGCGATAAGCTTGCCATTTATCCCTATTATGGGACGCGTCTTCGGCCAGTCGTGGCCCGTGGGTGACCCGGTGTGCGTCTGCCTACCTCTTCGGACATATATGCTTGAATATAATTTTTATGTGTCTTTAGCAAAGACAATGTACTGGTATAAACATTGTTATCTAACACCCATACTAAAAGCATAAAATTTCTTGTGAGAGACTAACCGACAATCAGATTCCTATCTTCCCATCTATTGATGGAGAGAAATAGCCGTTGCCTATAGACACCATAGATGTTATAGGTGCATCGCTAATCTAAGGATGAGATGTAAGGCTAAACTATCCATGCCGCAGCATAAAAGAATAAAAGGCTTACCGTCACCTACACCGTGACATCTGACTAAGTGGTAGAGTTTCAAAGCAACTCGCCCAGATTGGTACCACCACAGAGCACAGTAATAATTCATAATTAAAGGTACCACCGCCTTACTTATTCCTGCCGCCATAACGTTTGTGCTTGCCGTTGACATGTTCCAGTTTGGAGGACAAGGTAGCCGGTAAATTTACTTTTGCTCGAAGCCTAACGTGTAGGCCTCAGGTTGGCAACGCACCATTACCTCCTTTGGTATCTAGGCGGTATACATTTCTTACCATCAGGTATCCATCTCTTGTTTGCACTGTATTTTAGTCAAAATTAGTGTAAGTATTGTGTATTTTTTCGTTGCCGCCAAATCTTGCTTTTGATGGCAAATGTCTTTTTATCTGACAAAAAAATACAGTTTGATTAGTAAATGTTAAACCAGGAAACATTTGTTTTTTTTTTCTATTTAATAACCTTTAGCGTTACTTTGCACAATTCATATAGGACATTATTACTTGGAAAAATGATGAACATTACTACTAAGAAAAATCAGAAATTTGCCTACCCGTGCGAACTGCGAAGTCGGGTCGTGCTGCTAGTTATACATTATAATATAGATAAGCAATATTCTAACATACAGCCTACTGTGTAACATAAGTACGCTTTCATCTGCCGCTGCCGTGGTCCTAATGGATTCACAGTAATTAAAATAACATTATATTACCCCGTAATTATATGTCATAGCTAATTTCTAATAGGTTTAACCACATGGCCTTAATTTTAGATAAATATAATTACTCACCAACACTCAATATAGGTAAGGAAAACTTGAGTTAAAATAAGCGACTGTTTAGTTCAATTTATGACTAATTTTTGAATTACGCTAGAAGTAATCAGTAAATACTGCGTTTGTTATTCAGTTTAATATTTGTTACTCGCAAATACAACTAATACTCTAACTGCTTAAAGTTTAAAAATTTCGTGCCCGAGAGCAAGACAAATTGTATTTTGACAAAGTAATAGGAACTACAATTAAATTATGTACAGTAAAACTATAAAAAACTGACTTTAACTATATAGTTAGGTACCACATCGCAATAGATACCAGATCACAATAGATCTGTCAAGGTCGCAGATTCCTTGACCCGTACTCTTTAATCTATATATCGCACCTACGGAGCAATGACGACACTTATACATTTTTTGTCAAAACACCCCTAAATCAAATTAATTTTGACTATTTTCTTCGATTTGAAATCACTTGAACATGAACATTTTTTTGAAAAAATGCATGATTGTGTTGTCAATTTATTTTTTTATTTAAGAACAACTATACAATGTAAAAGGGTGTTGAATTTTCAAATGCTTCTCCTGAAAAATCTCGTCAGATGCATAAGTGACGTTATTGCACCGGAGGTACGATAAATATAAAAGAAAGTGGTGTTAGTTACACTATTTATAACTCAAGAACGGCTACACCGATTAGGCTGAAAATTGGTAGGGAGGTAACTTAAAACCGGGAGAAGGACATAGGATACTTTTTATCCTGTTCAATTGTGAGGAAACTGGGAAAAACAACATTTTAATTTTTCCCATACAAACTGAACTACTACTAGTACTAGTAATAAATACCACATCGCGATAATATAAGATGGTCTCCATGATGGTCCCACCTACATTCTATCCACATCCCACTTATTTTGAATGACGTTCATCATTATCAATACGATAAAATTGATGGGACCACCTCACACTATCGAACTGATAACATCTTCCTATTTACAGGTTTTTTATGATATTGGAAGGCACACAAGCAAACGGATTTCCTGATGGAAAGAAATTCACGTCGCCTAGGGACACCAAACGTGGTAACGGTGCGTTGCCAACCTGAGGTCGGGGTGTTAGGCCTAGCGCAAAAAGTGGGGTAACCTACCATCCGAACCGGAGCACGTCAACGGCAAGCATTCACATTACGGCGGCAGGAATAAGTAAGGCGATGGAACTAATCCGGGCGAGTAACTGCAAAATTCTACCACCTAGTAGGATGTCACGGTGCTAGTGACGGTTAGCCTATGATCGTTTTTTACGAGCTGCCTGGCAGGAAGGCAGATGGTCTATTCTGCAAAAGAGCCCGGACCAGCACAGAGTAGGTTAAAAATAGAAATCCTCTGTGCCTTACCAATGTAACCTTGTCTGTTATTAGGTGCTAGGCAGGAGAAAGAGACTTTATTCGGCACTGGGATCTCGAACTAACACGGGGGTTTAATCGCTAGGCAACATATTACGTATCAACAGCAGGACATCGTTTGCCGGGTCAGCTAGTATGACAGTAAAATATCTCCATATTGATAATGTGTATAGTGATTTATATGATATGACCTTTGACATTGTCTGAGGATTCAGCTAAGCATATCATAGCCCCACCTGGTTTCCAATATTAGCAACTACCCATTGAATTAAGATTCATAGGTCCTTTACAATAGAACTAATCGAGTGTATTATTTCCAGAGTCCTTGGAAATTGGTGATGAGTTTGGCAGGTGTGTCCGGGGTCTCCATGATGCTCATAGTTCTCAGTATGGGCCTGACGTCCTCTAGGTTTGTGCGGCGAAGAGTGTATAATGCTTTCTGGTACACTCACCAATTGTATTTGCCTTTTTTAATATTACTGATGATACATCCGTTGAGGTAATTAAAATTATTTATTGCAAAAATCCTACTAATATTATAAATTCGAAAGTTTGTATGTTTCTTTGTTAATCCTTCACGCAAAAACTGCTGAACCAATTTTCATTAAGTTTGGCACACATGTAGAGGGTAACTTGGGTTAACACATTGGATAGTTTTTATCTCGAAATGTTCCTGTGGGACCATTAACCAAGCGGGTAACGCCGCGGGCCGCAGCTATTATTTTATATGAAAAATAATAGTAGTAAGAATAAAAATATTTATTTCACATGGGCCATACAAAGGGTACGTGTGACGCGTGACCATACCACGTTTTCTGTTATTGTGGTTTTGGTCACTGGTCGCGCTCCTCAAAAATAGCTGAACATTTTTTTTACATTTTCGTATGTTACTTTTGAGAATAGGTACAAAGTTGTACTCGCCTATTACGAGTAGGAATGTGGACAGATGGTCAGAATCAACACAGGTAAAATGTATGGAAATTTGATTGTTTTGGAGTGTGACATATTGCTCAAATGCTTACTTTTTTATGTTATAGGAAGGCAAACAAGCAGGCGGATTTCCTGATGGTAAGAAATTCACGCCGCCTAGAGACACCAAAGATGGTAATGGTGCGTTGCAAACCTGAGGTCAGGCTGTTAGACCTCGAGCAAAAGTAAGTTTACCGGCTACCTTACCCTCCGGACCGGAACACGTCTTGACGTTATGGCGGCAGAAATAGGTAAGGCGGAGGTACCAATCCGGGTGAGTCGCTGCGAAACTCTACCACCTAGTCATATGTCACGATGTTAGTGATGATAAGCCTATGCTCGCCTTTTACGAGCTGCATGGCAAGAAAGGCAGATGGGCTATTCTGCAAAGGAGCCCGGACCAGCACGGGGAATTACTGCTTGAACCAATTATTTATAACCACCGACATTGTGATAACTGTAGCCATAACCACCAATCACCATAGCTTCAGTAAGAAAAGGTAGAGTAGCTGGCAAGTTCACTTCACCAGAGTTTTAAAAATACAATCACATATTTGAAACGACTAATATAACTTTTTTGGTGTCTATATTTGATGTTTCTCAACATAAATTCCATCCGTTAAGTATCTTCACGCCCATATCCCCGAAGAGGTAGGCAGAGGCACAACCAGGGCACCCATGACTAGCCGAAGATACAAGTCCCACAATGTGATAGGTGGCAAGCCTATCGCCAACCGAACACGTTTCCAATCCTGACCAAAATTTTTTTTATTAGAAAATTGTAATAATCCAATTATTTTTTTGTTGGCCGACCCGGGATTCGAACCCGAGACCTCATGCAGTCAAGTCCAACACCCGGACCGCTCGACCACAGAGGCGATTAAATCGGTTAACATTTCAATATTATAAAACAAATTTATGTTACAAATTTCAGCGGAGTCCTTAAACAGGAAGTAATAAATGACAGTACCAATGAAAGTTTAAAAGTAAACAATATAAAAAATCATACTGAAGCAGAGGCTACAAAATTCGTTGCCATCGGATCTACGGTAAATATATTTATTATTGTTTTATTGAGAAGGTCAAATATTGTGATGGTCAGTGATCACCACCGTCCACGGATGTCTGCAAAACTAGGGGCATCACAGATATCGATGTTACTCACTCGATCAATGACCTGACATACTAATCTATTTAATAATAGCTTAAACTAAACTAAAAAGAATTGGAGAGTTTGAAAATTTGTCAATTTTCATTTATTTATTTAATTCTTTATTATAGAATAGTAAAATTATATAAAATAATAAAAATAATATACAATAGGCGAGCTAGAGGCGAGAAATTACGTACAAGTAACCCTAAATTTCATATAATAAATTGGTATCGGTCACTTACTATAAATGAATAATAAAATTTTTCAAAGTTTCTTGATAATCACCCTCCAAACTATGTTTGAATTTTTTTCCAATGACACCCCAAAACCTCTTAAAATAGGGGATGTAAATTTGCATCAGGGGAATTTTTTAGTTAGAGAAGTATATAATTGTAATATTCAACACATAGGGTACGTGATATCGCAAAAAGTAGTTTTATTATAAAAGGGCTATTTGCACGTTCCTGGGTTTAATATTTATCTCTGAGTTAGTTTTTGTATCGTGTAATCATCATACTATATTTGATCGTCAAACCCATCAGCATTACTTTTTTATTTTATACTAGTAGACAGTGGTCGCCCATCGGTCGAAATTCGACCATAATAAACTTTAATACCTTGTTGATAAGAACGCCATCTTCATTTCTTAAGTCCAACTACTTTGTTTCGAAACTTTTTAGTGCGATCTGTGATATTTTATCGTCATCATCAATATATTTGTTTGTGTTTGTCAAATGCATGATAGTGAGGGTAATGTTTTATTTAATGATTTAATGTACTTTATAAGCATTATTATTGAAAAATATTAGCGATCTCCACTTCTCCTACACATAAACTATAAGTGTGAAAAATTTCAAGTCCAAGTTCAAGGTCCAAAGTTTTGGCATCACGTATTAAATAGATTTTTATATTATTTTAGTTTGCGTATTTGTAATGTTATTTGTTGTACCTTATATGTGTTTGCATGCTAATATTAGCGAAATAAGCTCTTACATTATTATTAGTAAAACCATGTGAAACTGTTTCACGCAAGCAATAAATTAATTGAATTTAATAACAAATTATACCCAGAAATGTGCAAGCGGCCTTTATATTACTGACCTGTGCTCCCAGCTTTCGTGTGGCTTTATTACCTCCAATTTTTGCTTCTATTCTGTCTTTTATCACAGCAGCTTCTTTGTAATGGTAAAAAATAGACAGTATTTTTATCTGTGTAGGCGTCTTTTAAAAATATCAAATTATGGTTAAATGTGTAATAATGCGTAACTTTAATGTTTAGCTCATTTTAACCGACTCCAAAAAAAGAATGTTCTCAATTCGTCTGTATATATTTTTTGTGTGTTTGTTATGCGTTTATACGCAGGTAATGATTCCGAAGTGTTCTTATTATAATTTCATAGAGATTATACGACTACTTTTTGAGATAAATATAAAAATTATAAAACTTTTTTGCATAATTTGAATTGGAAAAACTACAAAACTTTTAAAAAAAGGAAGTATTAAATCGCCACTTGGCGATGAAATTGAAGTCGGTTTTTCGCACTTTTAGTGAACTCAAATGATTAATAAATGTACTTATGATTTTCTGTGTACCTATATTCTCATTTAATTTATTACTAGCTCTAAGTTAAAAGGTGTAAGGCACAGCTACCCTTCAGCTTGTAAGTGCGCTTCGGCGGCGCATAATTTGATGGAAAGGCGGCTATTGTTTCAGATGGGGCACTTATGGTAATAGACTAATCGTATTATGCTGTTAAGATGTACCCGCACGCCACCTCTTAAGTCTCATGTAAAAGTTTTAACTCTTGAATTATATCAGTATCTAACTAAGGCTAGGAGACTATTTATATAAAAATAAATCATTTATCTTGAATCTCTCGGTTTTTAAAAAGGGTAAGCGAGTTAGGAAGCTATGTATATATGTATAGTTACCACATTATATAATTATTAATAATTAAGTTCCATATCATTGTCATTAAGTTGGCTATCCATATTATAATAAAATTATAAAAGTGAATTACGCGTGATCATAATTATTTATGTTATATATACTTATTTACAAGAACGTTCGAAAAAAATCATTGTCAAATACGAGGGCCAAACTGAAAGTTTGTTGAAAAAATAAGTTTAAATTTTGAAAATAGAACTCTTTACCAATAATATTGAGTATACATTTCATTCATTTGTCATTTGTTTTACGATTTGGCGGCAAATTGAAAATTGTCTGTGCACGTCAGAATGAATTTAAGCCGAGACAATTTTCGTGCAATGATTTTTTATGACTTTCGATGTCATATAAGTCAACAAGAAAGTTATGATAGACTTCGATTGGCTTTTCACGATGAAGCCCCATCTCGTGCCACAGTTTACAACTGGTTTAATGAATTCAAACGTGGTCGAACTAATCTCACCGATGATTTGCGTGAGGGACGGCCTTCTACAGCGACGACTGAAGACAATATCAGTGTTGTGCGGCGTATGATAGAGACTGACAAAAGAGTGACCTATCAGCAGATTCGGACAAGTCTAGGCATAGGTATGAGTCAAGTGCACAAAATCCTCCATGAACATTTAGCGGTCAGGAAGCTTTATGCCCGCTGGATACCGCATAATTTGACCGAGGCTCAAAAACTCCGCCGTGTTGATTGGTGCCGAGAAATGATCCAAAAATTTAACGGAGGTGACTCAAATGCTGTGTTCGACATACTAACGGGTGACGAAAGCTGGATTTACTGTTACGATCTGGAAACCAAAAGACAGTCTGCTCAGTGGGTGTTTCCTTCCGAAGAGTTGCCAACTAAAGTGAAGAGAGGTCGAAGTGTTGGAAAAAAGATGGTGGCCTCGTTCTTCGGAAAGACATGTCATTACGCGACAGTTGTCTTAGAGGATCAGAAAACGGTTAATACTCTGCATTAAACATCTGGTACACTAACAACTGTTTGCCACTTGTCTTGGAAAAAGTTCGAGAGAAACTTCTTCGAGAAAAATCCTCCTTCATCACGACAATGCCTCGTCGCACACCGCCAGGCAAACGATCGACTATTTGGCGACCTCAGACGTGGAATTACTGGGTCACCCGCCATATAGCCCCGACCTCGCACGCTGCGATTTTTATTTATTCCCGAAAATAAAAAAAAAACTTCGAGGAAAACATTTTATGGACGACGAAGAAGCAGTGGCTGCGTTTCAAAACGCCGTCGAAGAGACCCCTAAGGCCGAGTGGGCAAGGTGCTTTTCTCAATGGTTCCATCGAATGCAGCGATGTATTGATGTAAATGGACGCTATTTTGAAAAGTTATAATAAAACTAATAACTTGCTAGAATGCTTAGTTTTTGATTTTCCAAAAACTTTCAGTTTGACCCTCGTAGCCCCGCTTTGTTTGTTCATTGGATTCAGATCTGTAGGGCCCGAAGCTCTTAAATTTCGATTCCTAAACTATTGGAAATTGTAATCCAGTATGTCAATTTAGGTACTATAGAACACAATACTGGCGATTTACCAACATTTAGTTAATAGTAAACAATAAATTATTTTATCGGTTTCGTTAAGTTTAACTAAGATAATCCGCTAGTACTGTGTTCAAAGGTACCTAAAATGATATACACGATTCTAATTTCCAATTCGCAAGAAATCGATATTCAAGAGTAACCCTACTGCTCTTTGAAAAGCTGAGGAGTCTCAAACGAGAAATAACGATAGATATTAATTGAGAAAAAGTACAGTATTTAATAATGGTAAAACAGAACATAGAGGTACAGCTGTACGTTTCAACACCATCGCATTATATCTCGCTGACTGTATACCATACTATACCTACCAAAGGGTTGCCTGAAAGAGATCACTGATTTGGCATTATATCACCTATGCATATAATTTATTTTAATATGTTTCCGATTTTTGTAATCATACTTAATTTAAAATAAAGAGCTACTTTATTGTATCCATACACTCAGCAAACACTGAGAAAGTTTGATTGGGAATTGTTAATGCATCCACCATTTAACAGCCCTGAGCCGGCGCTCTCACATTTCCACAAACTTGTGACACTCAGTATTAGAGGAAATTAGCCACCAGAAATCTATATATATATACATATATATATATATAAAAGAAAGTGGTGTTAGTTACACTATTTATAACTCAAGAACGGCTCAAACGATTAGGCTGAAAATTGGTGGGGAGGTAGCTTAGAACTAGGAGAAGGACATAGGATACATGTTACAAACTGAACGGGCGGAACAAAGTTCGCGGGAATAGCTAGTGGATTATATATGCCAAACGGCTCCTTGTAAAAAAAAACTAAAAGAAAATGTCTTAAAATGCTCCGGAATTTGTTTTCTGATCTTTTATTATTTAGCGCTAGCCCAATATAATATTGTGTTGGATTACATTTATTTTTAGACATGGCTGTGGATGGCGGTACCTCTCACATGTTTCATTTTGGACTTGATATGGAGAATATTTTCAAGAAACCTTGCAAGGGTTAAAATTTTAAAAGTAAGTATTTTTGACTAACTTTACATCTGGATTGTAATTTTACATGTAAGAATTTATATGAACAACAAAAAAAAAACAAAAAAAATGGCAAAAAATATCTTTGAGTGAAATAAATGTAACAAGCTGATGAAAGCTGAGAATGAAGTCAAGAAAACAATTGATCACATTAACTGGACGATAATAGTCCACAATTGGATTAAAGTGTCATTCACTACGTTGATTCAATTGTATTTTAAAAAGTTACTCTTGAATCTACATAGTAACAACATTAATTACGTATTTGTTGTGTTGTATCTTTCGACTTCACTCACGTTGTTTTATCTAATGTTTCATGCTTTCCAGCTTTTAAAGAAAAATATCGGGTTGTACTCCGGCCGTATTTTTAATAAACATAGACTAACGTAGGAGTAAAATTATGTTGACATTAGAGTCTGTATCACATTGTAATAACGACTATAATACTACGCTGAACCTTGGAGTACTTTACTCCGTGTTTATTAATAAGACGGCGGGAGTGTCAGAAGAAATGAAAACTTGAATATTAACGCTGTGCATTTTTTTAAATTTTTGTAATGGTTAGTAAATAATTTCGCACAAGTTGCTTTAATTAACAGTATAAAATTACTATCACTTATGAGTAGGGGATGCAATCTTGGACCAAGATTGACTATTCAAGATCTTGGCGTCTTTTTTCTGAATCAAGATTGGTTGGGTCGAGATCTTGTTGAGATTCGGGTCGAGATCTTGGTTGCGAATCAATATTTTCGGGATTTTCGAGATTTTGCAGAATAATGTAAAAAATAATGCGTTTTTTTTTATCAAATACTGCAAATTGAGAGTAACCAGTATTTTTAATGTTATATAATAAAATTAAGTATATTTTTCAAATTAAACAACATTGTATGAACACAATAATCAACGTTTATTTAAAAATAACGGCCAAGTGCGTGTCGGACACGTGCACGAAGGCTTCCGTACTATCATCAAGTAGTAACTTGCTGACTTGTAGGTAGGTTTTCGATATACATCCGTGCAGCATGACGATGCTCGCGCAAATACGCGCGGCTATGGCTCGCTCCGTGATTTCACCTCCCCTGCTACCAGAAACCGCTACTGAAATCTTGTTACAATCTTGAACTGTTTTGTCACGATCCCGAACACGATTTCGAAATTCAAGATTGATGGCTTTCAAGAATCTTGAATCTTTGAATCTTGGAAAATCACTGAAGATCTTGGTGGAATCTTGGTCTTGCAAGATCAAGATTGCATTCCCTACTTTTAGTTATTTTGTAACAAAAAATATTTATTAAAATGGTTTTGTTCGAGATCAAAAAACATTTAGGCAAAACGAAAATCACAGTATGAAATATGGTGACAGCATGCAGTGGTCTAACTCTCTGCCTCTTATGAATTTTCAATCAGGTCACGTGACTCGAAATTAACATTTTTACCCATTACAAAAAGTACACAAAGCCGCTAAGGAAGTTTTTACTTGAATAATAACTTTTGTAAATGATTTTAGGTAGAGCACATGGCGGGCCGAACAATAAGTCTAACATTGAGCTGTCCCCACGAAAAGTTTTCCTGTCGAATGGGACAGTATGTACTTGTCCAATGTTTAGATATCTCAGTCATTGAGTGGCATCCTTTCACCGTTGTTAAAGTAAGTGCCGTTTAGGTAGAGCTATACACTGTTTAAGTTAACTTGTGGTCGCCAGTTGGTCGACCATAATAAATTTTAATATCTTGTTGATAAGATTGCCATCTTTATTTCTCAAGACCAACTACTTTGTTTCCAAACTGTATGATTCGCCATCTGTGATCTTTTATCGTTATCGTCAATATTTTGATTTGTGTGTGTTAAATGCATGGTTGTGTGGGTATTGTTTTATTTATAAGCATTATTACTGAAAAATATTAGCGTTCTGCACTTCTCCTACACATAACGTGTGCCAAATTTTATGCTCTTGCGTTATCCCAATTTCGTGAAAAGGGGTCCAAAGTGTTGGCATCACGTATTAATTATAAAAAATATATAATGTATTTATGTCCGTTGCGTTTGCAGTGTGCTATATGTTTATTATATGCAGACAAGTCCGACGGTGCCGATGTTTCGCCACAGTTGTTTTAAAAATCTCTTCGCTAGAGCTTCCACCTATTGCCAATTTGTTCTGGTTTTAGACCTGAAAAAGTTGACAAGTCGAATCCGTAGAAAGTTTGACCTATTGCGATAACTTCCTCACTATCTTTTTTTATATTTAAAAGAGAAGGCAAACGAGCTAGTGGGTCACCTGATGAAAAGTGATCACCGTCGCCCACGGACATCCGCAACTCCAGGAGTATCACAGATGCGTTGCCGACCTTTAAGGAAGGAGTACGCTCTTTTCTTGAAGGTCCCTAAGTCATAGTTGTTTGGGATTACCGCCCTCGGTAACTAATTCCACATATGTGTTGTGCGAGGTAAAAAATCTAAAGTCAATAATTATCAACTGGAAACTATTATCCCACCTTGAGGAGAACCAGCTGATTAGCTATAAGCAATACACATTTCGAACACACTGATTGAGTTATCTGTTAGCTTATCTGACCCATCGCTGGGTAGAAGCAGTCAAGAGTAAGGAAGAAGTTCATGCTGTCAGGTCAAAGAAAATTATGGTTTATTAAAGCCTTGTTAAAGACAGTCAATAAATTTTGAAAGTATGATTTGTAAAATGTTCTTTATAATAATAATGTTGATGAAAAAACATTGAGCTACCGCCAGAAGGAAAATTTCAGTTATCAGTGTCAGAATCGAATTTTTTTACACCGGATCAAAGTTTTATAATAAATTGAGTACCGATTCACAGCCTCTTTGTCTCTACAAAATCATCAGACGGTATAAATGATTCTAAATAACAGATTATTTTAAATTGATTTCAGTTACCTACACCCGAAACTAGGCAATTTGTTATTTGGATCAAAGTGAAAGGCGATTGGACGGAGGCTTTGGAAAAATGTATCAAGGAACAAGATTTGAATAAAATTAGGTAAACATTTAATAATTATAATAATATGTATTAGTTCGTTTGTCTGTTACAATATAAAAATAAGCTTTTAAATCAGAAACAAAAATAGCTTTCATTTGAAACATCAATTCTTTTTCTTGCGTGTTAACTGCACTTATATTTAAATATAAATCGAATGTTTTTGAATGTTTTAGTGTTCTTATAGATGGTCCGTTCTCCAGTCCATTGGAAAGCGTGAACAAAAGTGATATAGCTATTTGTGTGGCGGCGGGTGTTGGAATAACTCCATATGTCGCTGTTCTACAGGATATGCTCAAGTACGGTAACCATGATCATAGTGTAAAAATGTATAATTATCCCTTAGAGATTTCTGGCAGCACACTCATCGTTAATAGGGAATGATCCTAAGAACTATTTGGTTTGATCCCAGGAGCTAATTTTTAGTGACCATTTTTTTACCTTCGAACATTGCGACAGAGCTTATCTTGGGTTTTAGATCCATCACCGGTGCCGTAATGATTTGTAAGTCTTTGGGTATACTGCCATGCTAAGACTAAGTCGCTCAGAAATTATTCCAGAGAAGTGTAAACAGTCTCTGAAACAAAAACTCCCAAAAGATGCCAGGTGAAACAAATATGTGCTCTTGATCCCTGCCTCTCCCGCTAGGGACTTCTGTGAAGATATTTGTGTGTGTATGAATGAGACTGGAGAAACTCAATTACAGTTTCTACTACTCATTATATACTGATTAATGTTTGGCTAGGGATGAAAATTGAAATTTAATTGAAAAAATGAAATAACTGAAACACATATTAATCACTAATCTAAGGGAAATGTTCAAACGTCACCTAAAGTTTGTGTCAGTTACCAATTTTCAGGTTATGCATACATTTCTACTTGTTTTCGTATTTTTTACAATTAACGATTGAGCTGCAATATCGTCTTTCTAAATATTTGTTCTAACAATTAATTTTGGTTAAAACCATAATATTAATTATTAAATTAGTTAAATTATAATTATATTAAATTAGTTAATTATTAATTGCAGAAATCCAAAAAAATGTTTGCCTGGAAGAATTCACTTGATATGGATTGTGAGAAATGAAAAAGAACTTATGTGGCTTTCTGATTTAGTAGAAAACCTTATATCGAAACTGAGACATTATAACCGACCAGACAGATTGCATATAGAATTCTGCGTAACAAATTCAAATAAAATAGCCATCTCTAATAAAAATAATCAAAATATTTCACACAGAGTAGTTGTAAATGAAAAGGGTGACTTATCACACGTTCTAATTAGAAATTATGATACAAATGAAAAACACAACACAAATAAATATGAAAACCAAAATATCGATATTCAAAATGATAGAATTATTAAAATTGGTAATATAAATAAACCACTCACATGTTGGAGTGAGAAAACAATGACTTTAAAGAGAAATTGTAATAATGAAAGATTGTTTGCACGAAGTCGGAAAAATAACTTTAAAAAAGAAAAACATAACAGTATTACTGATAGTGAAAGTTGTGATTTAAACTTTATTGATAAAGTAGCATTTAAGAGTTTTAATTTTCAAGATTTTATTAATATTAATGAAAGTGATGACAAAACATTATCAGTATTACCACCTTGGAAAGAAAAATTAAATAAAGGACATTATAATGGATATATTAACAGTGTCATTGAAGATAATTTTAGAAATGAAGCAGATTGCGAAATTATCGATGTGAGACCAAATTTTGATCATAGAAACAAAACATGTGACGATGAAAGATTAACACTTTTGACACCATGCCAAAAAAGAAAATCTAAAACACATATTAATTGTGATTCTGAAGATCGCATTCATACATCAAATAGAATTAATGATAATGAATTAGGTAATTTAAATGAAAGTGACAATAAAGGCAAATCATGCGAAATTATTGACAATAATATTGAAGAGGCTTTTAATTTAGCGAAAAGGTATCCATTAGTCGGATGTCGATTAAGAAGGGGACGACCGCATTGGGACCGAGTTTTTGGATATTGGGTCCACTTATATCCAGGGTATTTATTGTTTTTGATTATTTCAAGTTGTGGGTGCTTATAATCTAAAGTTAAAATCTTTTTTTCTGCACCACGTTGGTTCCATTTTCAAAAATATACTGTTTCTGTTACGTTGAGTAACCTAATTTAGCTTGGCTTTGACAACATAACGCTATGTTGAATTTCAAATCAAATTTGCTGGTTAAGATGCGAAAACCATGAACAAACTAAGGCTTATGGTCACACTGCATCTTTTGTTGTACATTTGGGTGTAGTACATGGTATTTATATTTTCTGAGATAAATGGTCATAATTCTTAAATGATCCATATTTGTGAATGGTAACTATCAAGCTTCATTTAAACTTTGCTGCAAAGCATTTTGCAGCTTGGGATCCCTAGCATAACTGGTGTCTCTAGACGGCGTAATTTTATCAATAAGAAATACCTACCTTTGTTTCTCTGTTTCCGAATGAAAAATTGCCATTTTTATAAAGGAGCTTTTTATCATTTCAGACGTCACCTGAATGTTTATTGCTGTGGACCAAAGAAACTAGTAAAACTGTTAAGAGAAAACTGTAAACAGATGTCACGTAAGACGAAAACAAAATTTACATTAATCCATGAATCTTTTTCCTAATTACGCTTCTTAAACTTACATAACTTGAAGACTTTCGATTAAAAATTGAAGATACTTGAAACCTATTATTTGAACCTGTTAATTTAACCAAATTTTGAAGAAACATTCAGTACTTTATGAAACAAATGTATAAAATACAGCTTTGACAAACCTTAATTTATAATATGTTCTCTAGATGCTAAATAAAGTGCGTTTTAATATCTGGTCGTTATTTTATTATTTCTTATTTTTTAAATGATTAATGAAATAAAAAAAATGAAATGAAAAAGTTTAGAATATTTTGATGTTGGTTACGCAAAATGTATCAACATACGAGTAATAATCTAAACGCCAAGCTGAAAGATAGAAATAATGGTACTGAATGTGCAAAAACCAACGTTTTTCAATTTTTTATAACTTTTGCCATATATTTTTATTACTTGAATGCGGTTCAACCACATTTTATACACATTATTTCAGATTGAAAGAGCTATCACATATTACATTATTTTACGATTTTCATCTCTATTTCTTACAAATTCAAATGTTCGATACATACTAGGCTATCTCATGAAAGATGCAAATGGTGCTTTGTAATTATTTTTTATCCGATTACATTAGTGATGTCATTGGAAGAACGCGAAAGTTTTATTCGGAAATAACATAACTTGGGAGCGCAGGCAACATCGCTGAAGTCGTACATAGGATTAGTAAAAATCTTTACAAGGCTGAGCAGAACATTAATCAATGTAAATTACTGACTGGTTTATAGCTAAAGTATATACCTAGTTTTATCAAGTTTTCGTCAATAAAGTAATTATAAAAAGTTCTATTTTAATTTATACGAAGAATATATTTTCTAAAATGAGCATTTGATTCCCATGCTGGGCAACTCAGAATGCAATTTTTCAATTTTCTATTAAACACAACGCTGCCCGGTATTGGATAAGTTCCTGGCTGTCGATAGATTAGCCAACTATCATAATATTATAGGCTACGTACATAGTAATTTCGGCTAATCCTCGGTGCCCTGGTTGTGTATTAGTATTTTTAGCAAACTAAAAAGGTTCACAATTCGTAAATATTTTTTGTACCTATATATGTACGCGATTTCTTTGCCAATTATGATAATTATGATAATTTGATTTTGATATCACTTTATGGAAAGGTGGATGCACGTTGATTCCATATGCAATTGATTTGAAGTGATGTTTGAGTTTTACTTAGCAATAAAAAAGTCGCAGTAATAAAATGGAAGTCGTTTTTCACAGTTCTAAAGATTTAGGTACAGTTTTAAAATATAAAGAACTAGACTTTTGCAGCAAATGACAAAATTAATAAACTTGGGCTCTATTAAAATTAGCCGCTATATTCTAGAACATAGCAAAGGAAAGCTACTTCGTGTTTATTAGGATTGTACATATTTATAGTGCTGTTTTTTTTATTAACTGTAAAATGAACTCAATATAAAAACAATACAAGTAGTAAAATAAGTGAAATAAATTATGTGTTAAATTTTATTTACTTTTTTAAATTTATAAGAATTATGTGAAGATTAGTTTCAAAGTCCATGATTTATACCTATTTATGTTACATTCTACATGTATGAATTGATACTAATTTCCAGAAAAAATACAAATGGCTATTACACAATGTGTGTAGATAGATGTACTTTTCTACTATGCAATTTAACTTAGACATTAACTTCAAGTTCATGATTGTTCCAATCAACTTAATAAGCATAGTTTCTTTGTTTGAACTTGACGAAGTTATGGAAACTTTTAAATCACACACAGTTTAGAATTATTGACTTTTATTAACCATCAAGTCTCCCATTATTAGTCTAAGTTCTCATTGTCCCAAGCAAAATGTCTGTCTTAAAACTGCTAGGTTTTAATGAATCTGAAAATTTATTTGAATTTAATTTAAAATATTTGTGTTGCGTGGGACTTTGGTCGAATGAAAACTGGTCTAATAATAAGTTAAAATTATACAAAATATACGAAATAACGTTACATATTATATCAATAATATTCATTGTTATTACAGGCATCGGTTTATATTTATGTAGAGATTACGATGCAACTTTATTTCTGGCAAATTTGGATAAAGCTTTCGTTGCTTACACATTTGTTTTTAAAATATTCTTTTTTGTTATGAAAAGAAAACGATTGGAGAACTTGATCATGGAAATCCAATTTTCTGGCGATACTTTACCAGTTAAGCGCAAACGCGAAATGGCATATCACGTTGTTGGTATAACTCTTCTATCCTCGATAATAGTTTCTTCGTTTAGTTTCTTGGCCGAGATAAAGGGTGAGATGAGTGTAGAAGCATGGATGCCATTCGACCCTAAGAAAAATGTAAAGAATTTGACTCTAGCTAACCAAATTATAGCTATTACTTTTGTAGTTCCTTGTTTATATCGAGCTTTCAGCATTCAGGGAATAGTGTGTAGCATTGTTATGTATCTTTGCGATCAGCTGATTGAATTGCAAAATAAATTGAGATCTTCATACTATTCAGTTGATAACGATCGAATTATGAGGCAAGAGCTTAATACGATCATAAAGAAACATATTCGACTCATGAGGCAAGTGTTTGAAGAATGTAAAATCAAACCAAGCTAGATGTGGTTTTTAAAATAGTTGAATTTCGTGTGACATATTAACTAAAAATACTCATTTGGTGGCATTTTGTATAATTTTGCTTAGACTGTGCAAGTAAAGTGTTCATAAAGAAATTCTTGATGTTCTCAAATCTTATTCAATGAGCTTGGATAATGTCACCCT
>NJDD01005210.1:133554-143964 GCA_002245505.1 Calephelis nemesis
ATATTTTTTTATTTTTAAGTGTAACAGTATTTATGGCCAGACTAAGTATAAGAAGATTCAGCAAAAAATTACGCTGTAATTACAAATCACTCAATGCATTCGGTCTTATATCACATCCGACCTTATGTCACAACTCACATCCTATCTTTGGCGGCAAAACAGATAAACCGAGCTTTGTAGATTTTAAAGCATCTTCACGCCCATACCCCCGAAGGGGTAGGCAGAGGCACAACCAGGGCACCCACGACTAGCCGAAGACACTAAGTCCCACAATGTGATAGATGGCAATCCTATCGCCAACCGGGCACATTTCCAATCCCGAGCAGCGAGAAAATTAGAAAAACCCAATTTTCTTTTTTGTTGCTTGACCTGGGATTCGAAACCGGGACCTCATGCAGTCAAGTCCAACAACCGAACCAGATTTTAATTTTAATTTAAATCTTATCTTATTTAACAATTGGTGGAAATTTACAATGTAAGGATTTCTATACTCCTACAAATAATTTAAATGCATTTAAATGCAGCTAGGGTTTCGGGCATTACACGAGGTTATTGTTTCTTAAAAATATTTGAATTTTTTTGCGCTTATTTTTCGGCACAAATAACTTTTATTAAATTATTATATACTAAACAATTTTTTTGACCTCATTGGCAGATAATCCTAAAAGTAAATTATGCACGTGGCTAGGGGTGCAAGTTAACGAGAGGCGGGGCTTTAGGTGAGTAAAATATAAAACTGGTTAAAGACATATTTATTCAGCATACCTACACAACAAGATGGTTCTTGAGACAAGAATTATTATTGCCTTTTTTGAGTAAATAGACTCCTTAGTCAATAAATGGATTCAATGTATCATTCGAAATATAGAATATTTTGTGCAGACCACCTTTTTGGTTATTTACCAATATGACCTCTATGCGAACAGTATCCGCGTCGTTTTAGTGGTGATCATTGGGTATAATTTTTGCTAAATTTTAAATAAATACAATATAAAAACCTTTTTGAAAAATGGAAATGACTACAAATTTCTACTAATAGGAATTTGTGCATCTGGTTTTGGAGAACTAGTAGCAACGGCGAAATACTTATCCTCTCCACTTTCACCTCAACCTTTCCAAGCTTAGTCAAGTCACCTTTCTACAAAAACTAGAGGGGCGCCGATACTGTGTTTGCCGAGGGCACTCTCAAACTTTAATCCGCCTTTGCTAGGCGTATGTTCTAGTTGAAGGACATATGTTATTCAATTTTAAATAAAATTAGCTAACTAGTTACAAAGACTAAAGAAAGCATCTACTATTTTTTTATATACTTTGAATCTATATATATTAAAAAATTTAAGAGCACCAGTAAACAGTATCTCGCTAAATCTTGTTTCATACTTTAGGGTTGCCTGGAAGAGATCGCTGCCGTGGCGATAAGGCCGCCTTTGTGTATGTTCTTAGTGTAAGTTATTTTAATTTGTTTGTGATTTATTTGTACTTGGTGCACAATAAAGAGTTATTGTATTGTATTGTAAATCGATTGCTGTTCGTTAGTCTAGCTAAAACTCGAGAACGGCTAAACAGATTTCGCTAATTTTGGTTTTGAATTATTTGTTTAAGTCCAGGGAAGGTTTAAAAGATAAGAAAAAGGAAAAAACTTGCGAGAAAACTAAGAAAAACAACATTTTAGTTTTTCCCATACAAAGGGAACGGGTGGAACGAAGTTCGCCGGGACAGCTAGTTAGGAAATAAAATTCCGAGGATTTTGACAATTTCGGATTTTTTTTATAAACTCTCCTTTGATCGCTATTGATGCTGATGATCGATATCGAATTTCAATCGCTTGTGTAACGAAACCACCGCTTTACTCAAGACCCAGACATGAATTTGTAAATGATATGATAAAGTGACTAATGACTGAAACAAAGAATTAATAAGGAAGACATGAAAAGAAAATATAAAAACAAGAAAAAGATTTATTAATACGGAAGATGTGGCTGTATGGAATCAGGTCTTTTGCCTTTCCTTGTCTGGGATAAAATTAAAAAAATGAAAACAATTGTCAATTGTCAGTGTTGTCACTGTCAGACACTTGTCAGTCAATAAAAATGTTTGTGATGTTGTGAATTGCTTATAAATGAGGATACGACATTAAAAAACAGAAATTTCTTGAACTTAATTGGTATATCCAATAGCCACGACAGATACTGAGAACTATATTAATCATTTACGTGAAATAGTAAAATGGCTATGAAAATAGACCATCGTTCTGAAGCTTTTCAAAGATTGGTTCTGAACGCAGAAAATTCTGATGTAAAGTTTCAAAACTTTTTAAAACATTTGGCTAAATATAATTTTCAAGTGAAAGCTATTATCCAGGTAATGTATTATCTACATTTTCGATACTGTTACAAAAATTTCGTCTCGTTATAGACGGGCAAAAATAGGTTAAGTACCTATTATAAGGTACTCTTTCTATCCGACTTCTTTATTTCTATTTGGTATATTAAATATCTAATTGATTCTCCAAACCTCTGACATGCTTTTTCTAAGTTTTTTGTAAAGAACTCTTAGAGTTTGTATAATGAATGATTGAAAACATCTCATTGTCAATCAACAACTACAATCCGACTAAAAAGTTGGCAATATTTAATTTAAAGTAAAAAAAGTGGATCTTCAGAGCAATATCTACAGTTCTCAGCATTTTATAACATAATATCTCTACTGTTGAGTCTTAACAACTTACTGAATGGTGTTGCCTCATAAGTTTAAAGAATTGTCCATCCATTCTAAGTAATTTTAATAAACAATAAATTATATTCCTAAAATGTTTTGCTGAACTAACTATATTCCCAGCTGGGTGATTTCATATCAAACACTTGTTGTTCATATCAAGCACGCTGTTGCTGTGACATAGTTTACTGATTACAAATTGATCTAACTCAAAGTAATGCTTGTGTAATGGGTGGTAGGCAACAATACTAATACTTAGAAATACTTACATAGATACCTACCACTATAAATGTAATAAACACTCAGATCCAGAAAAATAGACATAATTGTTCATTATACAAATATTATTTATTTACTTAATTAGATAGAGGAAGATAAATGTCAATTGTTATGAATATATTATTACGTATATATTTTTTCTTCAGGATATTTCGGAATGTCCAGACTCAATGGAAACTTTGAATGCATTAAATGACAAAGGAAGGGCAGTACTTATGTTGCTAAGAGAAGAACTAGAGAATTTTGAGGCCTATGTTAATGATACTGGTGATAAAAGATACCTAATAGAATTGGATTCCCAGAGACACCTCTTGGCTATGTAAATATTATTCATACTATTTTTACTATACTAGAAAGTAAAATGTTCTTGAGGAGTGTAGTGCGTATGTTATACAACATGTTACAAAGTGTGGCATAAAAAAATAATTATTTGTCCAAGCCAAAAAATTTGTGAACCCTTCTAAGCTGTCATATCAGGTAGCTAGGTTATATAACAGAAAGGCCTATGTACTTATTATGTCTAACATTTGTCTACTTTAATCTGATGCTTGGTTTACAATATGAAACTGACTTAATGTTTTCTTGTATACCTAGTTTGTGCAGTTTCAGATTAAACAAGAATGTGAGTGTCAGAACAAATCTAAATTTAAGAATCTAAATTTCTAGCAGTAACATCCAAAAAAGCAAGTTGCCTAGTAGTGCATAAGCCTGAAAAATCTCCTAAGGGTGTGTTATTTCAGATAAATTTGCATTTAGTTAAACAGTAGATTGAACAGTGTACCTGTTGCTACATAAGAGTTTGATAGATAAACCATATACCCTATTGTCACCTAATATTAAAATCAATTCTTTAGCAATTTTATGATTTTTGAGAAGTATACTTACTGGAATTTTTTTAATAGCTATATATATTTACTAAACTGGAGGTCAGTTTCATTTTAAAATGCAATTCCGAAGATTTGGAACTGACTGACTTGAGAAAATAGTTTAACACGAGTATTTTTACAAACATGAATTTTTTCCATTTTCCATGATTCAATTAAGTACTTTATTATTTGGGGTAGATCCCTTAATTCTCTTCAGCGGAGTTACATTATTTGTGAGGGTACATGTTGCTAATTGATTTCAAACTAAGATATTTTTACTCAGCTCTTAATTAACCTTTCCCAAGAAATTATTTCCTAAAATTAGGTTATTTATTTCACGGTGAGCGCTTTCTGACATCTTAACACATTAAGTTCTTGTAAATCTTTCACCTGGTTGTTGTTTATAATAGACAAGTCCGGTAAGTTTCTGATTAAATACTGAATTGGTAGACATTGTACGGTTCTTCTTTTGTAATGTGATATGAATGAAGTCGAGTTTTCAACATTTGAAAAAGTTGAATTCATTTTGATTTGATTATTTAAAGGTTTATAATAAATAAGGTAAAAGTTAACTTACAATTTAAAATTTAAACTTCAAAAAGGTCTGCTATTAATTTACAAAAACTTTGGGTTTCAATAAATAAGTGTTTGGCAACAAATAATGTTATTATTATCCTAAAGAAAATTATGCTTTATAATTAGACAAAAGTTATTACATATTAATTGATTTGATAACACACCTCGAATTTATTATTTTTCCCTTTAATTTCTACCTACCTTTACCTGACAAAGTTCAACTTTTATGTAATGACTAATGAGTAATGTCTAGATCGTCATGGATTTTTTGCCATATCTTAATAAATTTTTACTTAATATTTTAGTCTTTTAAAGGAGTTCAAAGATGCAAATATCAATAGGATGTTTGCAATAGAGAAAGCAGAAAGGGAGGATTTACTCAAGTCAGGAGATAAAGATGAATCTTCTGTTAGAAATAGAAAGAGTAAAGTTGATAGAGATGGACTACTCAAAATGTCATCAGGTTAGTGTTTTTAACTAGGTTGATAGTTATTGATTGTAATATATGTGCTACTTGTATTTCTCAGATTTCTAGTGATACTTTTCTGACGAAGATATCAGTATTTCTATAAAATAATCTGACAATCAGACAACATAGAATCCGGCAATTACTAACCCGGACTTGTGCTACGGCTTTAACTATTACTGCCACCAAAACGTTAATATGCTTACCATTGTTGTATTCAGTTTTGGAGGGTAATGTTAAAAACCACAGCCTCATGTTACAATGTACTGTTAAAATTTTACGTGGTTTTAGGCAACATAAATTTCTTCTGAGTGTCAGAATTAAAGTTCATAAGATAGTTTTAGGAGAATGAAAGTTTTTTATAATGTTCCAACACAACATTTATTGTGAATTATGATACATGTTCTTAATACACAAATTATATTTTTGAATACAAACTTTCAATATGTTTGTAAATAAAAAAAACTTTAATTTCAAAGTTATGTCATCTAAGTTTAAAAAAAAATAGGTTGTCAAATTGATTACCATTCATAAAAAAAATTGAAGACAAACATGTAGCCTCCTCCTTTTTTAGAAGTAGGTTAAAAAGTAAGATGTGTCTACTTGCGACCAACCTAAAATATTGTTTTGTTTACTTCGTACAGCTAACAAATTTAAATAAAAAATATTAACTATGAACTTACAACCTCTTTGTACATACCTTGTATGATCAAAAAAGCTTGTCGCGCGATTTCCTTGTGTAACTAAACAAGTACCTACTTATTTAATTTTATAAAAGCGATCAAGTTTAAATAAATAAAATTTAATTAAATATTAATCATCTCAACAAGCTGTTATGATCATAGAAGTTGTGTGTAATGAGGTTGTAAGTTCATAACTCAATCCGTATTTCACCCCTTGGGGGTTAAATTTAAAAAATCGTTAAGATATGTAATTCATAAATTACGAGTTTTTACTGGGTTCACACGAAGTTTGTTGCAAAAATGTCTACGAAATAAATAGTTTTGAACAAACGTTAATACCCTGTTTCGACCCCTTGGGCGTTCAATTTTTAAAAATCCTTAGTTATATGTGTGAGAAAAACACAGTTTCTAGCCCAAAGGATTTGCCTTGTGCCGTGATACATCAGTCAAACAGCTTTGCTTTTATATATATCATACCTCAGGTGCAATAATGTCACTTATGCATCTGACGTGATTTTTCAGGATTTTTGAAAATACAACACCCTATTACATTGTATAGTTGTTCTTGAATAAAAAAAATTGGTAACACAATCAATTCCCTTTTTTCAAAAAAAAAATCATGTTCAAGTGATTTGAAATCGAAGAAAATATAATCAAAATTCATTTAATTTACCGATGTTTTGACAAAAAATGTATACGTGACGCTATTGCTCCGTAGATGCGGTATATATACAGGTAAGCTGTAAGATGTTTTTTTTTAATTGTATGCAAACATTGGTAAACCTAATAAATTAATCAAATAAAACTTAAAAATATTAAAAATGCTAAGGTGTGTTTGTTTGTCTTGCTTTGGTTTCGCGAAGTTGAAATGTTTTATTTAAATTTCCTGATTCCTGGAAGTGCTAGACATATGCACAATGAGTTATTTCGATTACAGGTGTGACTGAACAGTTGCTATCCATCAGTAGACAGCTGGCTGCTACGACACAGAGAAGTCAGGACACCCTCGATAATTTAGTCTCATCAAGTTCTGCTGTACATGTAAGTTTTTTGATAGGAGAGTTTAGTGAACAAGCAGACGAATCTCCTGATGGTAAGAGCTAACCGTAGCCTATTGACACCATAGATGTTACAGGTGCGTCGCTGTCCTGTGGCCGAGATGTTAGGCCTTTGAGCAAGTCTACTGGCGACCCTACCATCCGAACCGGAAAATGACACTAAGATTATGGCGACAGGAATAGGCAAGGCGGTGGATCCCAATCTGGGCAAGTTGCTTCACAGCACTCTACCACCAGTGGTCTTGTAAGTTATGACCTATATTTTATCTAGTGCTCGCCTCCTACGAGCTGTCGGGCAGAGAGGCAGATGGTCTATTCTGCTCTGTGGACGTAGACTAACACGGGATTCATGTTTTTGACAGAATTCCAACAAAAGAATGAGGCTGTCCTAAATACGAATATTTACTAGGTACTCTGTCAAGAAACTACCGGGAAAAGATCAGTTATACAAAAACTGTTCATATTCATTTGAAAAAATTCATCAAAATATTTTATCATTTTCAAAGTATGCTCCTTCAGAAACGACAAACTTACGCCAACAAATAATCCAATCCTCAAAACAGTTTTATAAGTTGTTTCCGGAATTGAGTTCAGTTCTCGGCGTGAATTTTTTTATGTCTTCTACCGGTTGAAAACAGTTGCCACAAAGTAGTAATTTGAGGTTAAGAAAAAGAAAGAAGTCGGACGAATATGATGGTTCCTTCATGGTATTTATTGAGCGTTTGGTCAAAAATTGGTTCACACGCTTGCCTTGTGCGAAGAGGCGCATTATCGTGGTACAAAATCGAAAAATTGCCTTTTCACAATTCTGGACTTTTTGTTGGCCGAATTAGCCGTCTTAAACCCCGCTTAACGCAATATTATTCCTTATTTACATTTTTCGGCAAGAATTCCGAGTTTACAACATGACTTTGGACTTTTAAAAGATTTTGGTGTGGGTTCTTCAGTTTCGGTTCAGTTGGAAGGCGCCACTCCGATGCTTGTTGACTAGTTTGCATGTCAAACTCGTAAACCCACGACTCATCACCAGTGCCAATGGGTTTCAAGAATGCTAGTTCGGAATTGACTCGTTACAGCGACTCTCATGTGATTGAGTTTTTGGAGAAAATTTAGATCTTTTGGGAGTTGCCAAGCGGCTACATGTTTCATACCCAAATAATTATTTAAAACGATATGGATCGACTCGTAAGATACAGAAAGTTCGGTGGCTATCAAAGTTGAATAAGGATTGTCAGTGACTTTTTTTTTCACTTGATGACCTACCAGACCAGACTAAAAAAGTATATCCACGCCTATATCCTCGAAGGGATAGACAGAGGCACAACCAGGGCACCCACGACTAACCGAAGATATTAGGTCCCACAATGTGATAGATGGCAAGCCTATCGCCAACCGGGCACATATCCAATCCCGCGCATATTTTTTTTATTAGAAAATTGGAAGTACCACATTTTCTTTTTTGTTGCCCGACCCGGGATTCGAACCCGGGACGTCATAAAATCAACTCCAATACTTGGACCGCTAGATTACTGAGGCATTTAATTTTTTTTTACTTAAGGGTTCATGTATGCTAAAATACGTCAGCAATATAATTTTTTTTTCATACAAAGCAATCATGGATCCTGGTGATAAAAATACACAAGATCAATATTTATATGCTTTATGAGACTAGTGTTTCCAAAACACGATTCATTTCACTTTGCTCGAATGAATATAGAATATAATATAGAATATTATAATAGAATGATATCAAAAAGTGAACCCTTTTCTGAAAGCAAAACCCAACTGACATTACTTTAGAGCGCAATATTTCATAGTAATCATGGAACGGGGGAGTGCAGCGATTGGCTCTTCTGGCTGACTAAGTGTGGGGCCTTAATTGACAAAGATTTTAAATGACGTATGGTAGCATTTTTGTTTTTACAAACATTTGTGGTTTTTTCTACTTCAACTCAATATTGTATTATGTGTTTAGTCAGTAAAAAAATTAAAAAAAAATTATAAAGTCGATTTACCGTAGATCTGTAATATTTTCATTGACTCCGAACACGAAATTTATTGGCGATGCAAATTTTAGTACAAACTATTTGTTCGCTAATTGTCTATATTTATTTATTGTTCGCTGTTTGTCATACATACCTAATATGTTATCACTAAAACGGCAATGTATTTCATATAAATACCACCGCCTTACCTATTCCTACTGCCATAACATCAGAGCTTGCCGTTGACGGGTTCCGGTTCGGAGGATAAGGTAGCCGGTAAACTTACTTTTGCTCGAGGTCTAACATCCCAGCATCAGGTTGGCAACGCATCATTACAACCTTTGGTGTCTCCAGGCGGCGTGAATTTCATACCATTAAGAAATCTGTCTGCTTGTTTGCCTTCCAATACCATAAAAAAATATATAGGAGTCGAAAAAATTATAACTGCCTCCTATTTTTTAATTCAGTTAGCAAGTAAGTGGACCGCGTTTTGATCCGTGCAAAAATTTACATATTCATGTGTATGTCTTTTTTATATTTTAGGGTACAACATCAGAATTAGAAAACACAGGAAGTACGATACAACAGTCGGGTAAATTACTGAAGAAATATGGACGGCGCGAATTCACTGATAAAGTAATAATGTTCTTTGCTTTCCTATTCTTTTTAGCTGTATGTCTCTATATAGTACAGAAGAGGTTGTTTTAGTGTTCTATTTATTGATATTTAAAATTTGTTATTATGTATAATTACTTCTTTTATGAATAAACATTTGTTTTGAATAATCGTTTTTTTTGTTATTTATTATATACTAGTAGTTTCACGCAGCTCCGGCTGCGTAACTGGGCTTTTCTTGCACCGATTTTGATTAAACAAAGCCTGTGTCACTTAGGGATAATGTAGCATTCTAAAGGTGATAGAATTTTTGAAATCGATCCAGTAGTTTCGGAGCCTATTAATTTCAAACAAACAAACAAAATATCAAATCAAACCTTTCCTCTTTATAATATTAGTATAGACTATAGATAATAGCGCAATGAATAGGAATCCCCCGTGTTGGTCCAGGCTCCGTTTTGAATAGACCATCTGCCATCTGCCTTCCTGCTAGGCAGCTCGTAAAAGGCGAGCATAGGCTTACCGTCACTAACACCGTGACATCTGACTAGGTGGTAGACTTTCGCAGCGACTCACCCGGATTGGTACCACCTCCTAACCTATTCCTGCCGCCATAACGTCATGACGTGTTCCGGTTCGGAGGATAAGGTAGCTGGTAAACTTACTACTGCTTGGAGCCTAACATCCCGGCCCCAGGTTGGCAACGCACCATTACCACCTTCGTTGTCTCTAGGCGGCGTGAATTTCTTACCATCAGGAAATCCGTCTGCTTATTTGCCTTTCAATATCATAAAAAAGCCGCTAAAGAAGCTTCAGTAGTGTCTAAGGCGGTAGCATACTCAGAAGAAGCCTCTGTAATTCTAAATAGGTACTGCTTTTCGTATTGTAGTTAGTTGCAAGTTCACCAGAAGGGTTGTCGATCTCCCATCACATAAGAAGACATTGGTTAGGAGGTAAATACTGGCTTAAATTATTAGCTAAGCCTAGTGGTAAAGATATAATTAATGTAGTTGAGAATCTTTTATGTAAATGTGAAGGAATTTATTGGCGAAAAAAAAGACCCATTTTGACTGAAATTGCTATGACATATAAGCAAGAAAACGTAGAAAGTAATAGTATATTAGATATATATTCCTTTAATTCTTGGATAACAAACATTGATTTAAG
>NJDD01005210.1:144175-157252 GCA_002245505.1 Calephelis nemesis
ACTGTACCATTTCGAACTCAGCTGGGGTTAGATTTTGATTCTTCAAACATCGGGGTAATAAATACAGTCCTTAGCTCGCCGATATCGGACCAAGCAAAGTCCCTGTACTGGTATGCTCAGCGGTGTCTGTCAGCAAGAGCTGAGAGACACGGCTGATCATATTTTGTTTACAAATTGCATCTGTATTCCCCAATGAGGCCGGCATAGTCACCATGAGTGAACTAAGGCCTCTAAAAAAAAAAAAAAAATTAAAAAAAAAAGGGTTGTCGAGTAGGAATGCCAAGCCCAATAATAAAAAAAACATTTATTTTGTGTTATTATGTGTAAGATTTACTGGTAATTATTTCCTCAGGGATTCCTTGTGTACCAATGTATCAATATCATCATCGGATAGTCAGCTAGGATTATTCTACGAGTGTAGTCAGGCGTCAGCCAAAGTAGGTAGGTAGGTACATTCATACGTAGAACCCCGCAACGCCTCCCGGTCCCGGGATCGCCTGTATTGCTCAAGATATAACGTACTCGAAGTAAATGTGTTCCTATTTGTTAAATGTTTGTAAGAGGTTTAACTTCCGGTTGGCAACGCACTTTCATCTTTTTAAATGCATATAGATTATTGCATTTTTTACAATTAAGAAATCTGTCTGCTTGTTTGTCTTCCTAGACTATACATATATTATAAAAAGAAATTAGGAGCAACGACATAATTCGTAGTGAATACTTTTTCCTTGTACGTGGTAGGTACATACCTATACTTAATTAAAAAAGAACTTAATAGAAATCTGTTATACTTAAATAACAGGAAAACGAAGACAATAATTAAAAGAACCGTCGTTTTCCTCTACTTATAATTAACCTTGTATCATTTGACGACTTCTTGCATTAGAGTTTTAGTTCTGCTAGAATAAGCCACGTCGATCAGCATTGCCTACAATCTGCTGGATGGCCACATGTTTAATTAAGATATTTTAATAATAGCAAATTTGCCTACAAGTAATTGACCCATAACATTCGTTTAAGGTTTTAAGGTCTAACTTTCGTCGACAGCTGTTATATTTTGTCAATATCCGTCTGAAGCGATTTTTTTTCCTAAAAAGGCGGTTGTCTGTAAAGTCGGTTTACTGACGATAGTTGAACCTGCCAACGTCATAAAAACGGAAGCCGGTTGTGCCACTATTTCGCTCGTTCCGCGCTCTCGCTTGCATTTCAATCAAACTCTCAGTTTTTGCTGAGTGGATGGGTAAAGTGACCCTTTATTGAGAACTTAATATATAAAAATCAAAAAATATTGATATACCTACATCTGCTAGGCTGGACAGTAGATGGTCTATTTATTACATAAAGGAGAAGTAAACCCATACGGGTGGAACTGTTTCTCTTAGAATAAGTAGGTATGTTAAAACTAGCTGTTACCCATGGCTTTGCTCGCGTGGCAGTACCTATATTTAATGATTATTATAGCCCAATAATAAGTTTCAAACTTTCAACCCCTATTTCACCCCTTTAGGGATAGAATTTCACACAAACTTTTAATCCCTATTACACCCCTAAAGGGGTAGAGTTCCAAAAACGCTTAAATACGTATCTCATATTTCTTTATAAGTAGCCCAAAAATACAATTTCTTGTTTGTTACTTTAAAAATAACGGTCTTCCATACACACTTTCAATCCCTATTTCACCCCATAAGGGGTAGAATTTCCAGAAACGCTTAAATATTTATCGTTTTTCAAAAGTAGCTCAAAAATAATTTTCATATTTCTAACTCAAAAAATGATGGTCCTCCATACAAACTTTCAACCCCTATTTCACTCCCTTAGGAGTAGAATTTCTCAAAACTCCATCCATAGTGGATGTCTACTCGATGAAATGGCCCTAATAAATAGCAAATTGATTTATTTGACAAAACATGTAGGTATATCTGTTAGTTATCTGCTGCCTTACTTTATGTTAGCAGGTATACACACTATATAAATAAAGTTCGTGGACTCGTATGAGACGAAAGCATAAAACAGTTCGTTTTTATTTATTATGAGAGTTAACTACGGACCTATTAGGTACATACCTACTTAGCATGGCATGCCGATTGCAGCATGATATACTTCTCGCGGAGGTACTTAGTTCACAACTGACAGTCGAGACAGTCAGTTCTACATCACGTCGCGAAAAAGGCTAGAGCAAAAAAGCTCGCGAACTAAAACAAGATCCGAACGTTGACCTCAACACGTAGAACATGATATGGCATAACTTCAAACTCCTTGCCATTTTTATAACATATAGTCAAATATTCAACTATGCATCTGCATTCAACATCCTGGTTATCGTTTCCTTGCCTTTACGCAGTCATTATATGGCATTTCATAGATTTTTCAATGAATTAGCAATTCGTGGTCATTCGGTGACTGTTTTAAATAATTATCCTGATGTTAATGCGCCAAAAAACATAAAATATGTGAATTTGGAAACTGATAAACCTGAGAGGCGGAACCTACCACCAATGTCCGATTATGATACTAGAAAACCAACTTTCGCTCATTTAATAAATTTTTATCATCATTTTGTTGTAAGTCCAAATAATGCGAAAATTGATTGTGAAACTTTGTTGACGAATGAAAATGTGAAATCTATTCGGCAGAAAAAAATTAAATATGATGTGATATTTGTGGAACAATTCATAAGCGATTGTGGCTTAGCGTTTGCTCTTTCATTGTATGATGCACCCATAATTGGCATAACTTCTCACACTATGCTGCCGTGGTCCTACAGGCGGTTTGGCATTCCTTTCGACTTTGGCGCGGATTCCTTCTACTTTTCCTCGTCTGGCGTTAATCCTTCCTTTTACCACAAAGTCGAGTCATTTATAATGGATTTAACCTTCAATACGATTGGCAGATGGTATATTCAAAGAAATATTTACAAGGTATTTAACAAATATCTGCCAGAAGTACCATTGGATATAGAAAAATCTGCCAAAGAAAGAATGAAGATGATGTTTGTCTATCAACATCACTCTATCACTGGCACGAGGCTACTCACTCCACAAATTCTAGAGATAGCTGGAATTCATATTAATCAACCCAAGTCTGTTCTAGAGGTGAGTCTGTTCTTGTAAAAGTATAAGTTTGGTGTAAGAACTTTTCCAAAGACAATAGATAGATATAATTTTTTGGAACAAAATATTTTTTGTAATAGCAAAAAAACAGATGAAAAAATCAAAACATAACGAAGAATTTATTGCAATATGTTTGCATCAAAAGTGAGTATTACTATGCTTACTTAATAAAGTAACAGCTGGAAATAAACCGGCCACATTGAGAGTTGAAACGGCTGACCGGGATCGTACCATGACGGATGTGGTTATTTCACTACCGAAATGCTTGAACCGCGAAATCTAATTAAGAAAACACAACCTTATCGCACACAGAATATAGTCGAGGTTTGACGTAGATAAAAGTTTTTAAAAATACTTGCATATGACGTCATAGTGGTAGTGGGTTACTCTTGAATCTCGATTCATGCTAAATTCAAAATTGGCATCGGTTATGTCATGTTCGGTATTCTTGATAAAAAAGGATAAATATTGATATATTTGCAGAATAAAACATATCATGACGTTACAAGTTATGTACAAATTCCAGCATATTTTACCATAACATGATATGAAAATACCAAATATTTTAAAACGTAGGCAAATACACAATTTCTTTTTATTATTATTAAGATTCTTTTAAAGATTTATTTTAAAATAGCCACCTATATAGTACAGTAAAAGGAAAATTCAACTAGCTATTTTTATAGAGCTTTTTTAAACTTTTTATTTTGGTAAGTCTTATAGGGTAAATTGTGACATATTTTCATAGGCAATACTGGCGAATAATTAATATATTTCATTAGTATGGTTAATTTTTTATGGAACTAAATGTTAATAATCCGATAGTAGGTACTGTGTTCAAGAGTACCTAAAACGACAAATTCCATTCCATTTTTCAATTTGCATGAAATCGAGTTTTAAGAGTAACCCTACAGGCCTTGATGACGACACGATCTCGAAGATTGCCTAACTGTTGGTAGATACTTGGGTGTTACTACGTCATAATGCGTTTTATATTAGTTAAAGTCATCGCAAGTCGGGTCAGACTGCCATGTCCATAATTAGAAAGGAAGATAAGGTGCAATAATCTCTGCCAAGGTTATAACTGTGTAGAGGTGTGTTTGTAGCTAAGTACCTATGAAGGTTCTGTTTGAACGTCAAACGTCTGAATCGATTTTAATGAATTTTGACACAGGGATCAGTAGGGTTACTCTTGAATCTCGATTTGTGCAATACTAGCTGTTACCCGCGTGGTTAATAGTCCCATAGAAACATTTTTTGGGACAAAAACTATCCTATGTGTTAACCCAAGTTCCGTCTATATATGTGCCAAATTTAATGAAAATCGGTTTAGCAGTTTTAGCGTGAAGGTAACAAACAAACATACAAACTTTCGCATTCGTAGTATTAGTAGAATTGGAAATTGAAATCGGATGTGACATTTTAGGTAGTCTTGTAAACAGTACTAGCGAATTAACAATATTTAATTAATAACAAACAATAAACTATTTATCGGACTAGTTATTTTTTTTGAAAATAAATGTTAATAATGCGCTAGTAGGTATTGTGTTCAAGAGTATCTAAAGTGACATATCTGATTCTAACTTCCAATTTTCGTTAAATCGAGATTCAAGACTAACCTACGGATCTAAAAGGAATGCATAAGTTATTTTTTTAAAAAAAGAAATTATTTATTTGCGGAATATGTGTGTTAAAAATGGTTACAAAGATATTTATACATACAACATCATCTAACACATTGTGGTGTGCAAGTATTCATTTTAACATTTAAATTACATTACTTATTTACATATTTAATAGATATTTTATTTATTTATATGTTATTTAATACAAATAATTTTAAAGGTAGATTAATTTTAATTCCACCTACTGTATACTTCCACCGTTTTCAATCAGGCCTATTTATTATGGCAACAGCTTCAAATGTGGCTAATGCTCTGATTGTTTTATAGAAAGGGTGACCAAGTTGAAATTAAATGAAAACTTACGGAGAAAGTGTGATGTGTTGTTACATTATTTGTACAGAAGGCCACAACACATCAAGTTACCCACTTTTAAAAATTAGACTCTGTAGAATTATTTCTACCTGTGGATAATTTGATGTGTGGTCTTTGGTATGAACATAACATTAAACTACCTACACTATAGTCTACTAATTAAATAAATAATAATGTATAATACCTCTGAAGTAAGCAAATTACATGCTTCTGTTATGGGTGTTAGTCAACGATACTAATACATAGATATACTTAAATAGATACCCGAATAAATTTATTAAACACCCAGACCGGTAAATGCAGTCATTTAAATGTTCATCACACAAATGCCTGCCCCTGTCGGGAATCGAACCCGAGCCTAATTAAAAGTAGCCGTAGGTAAAAAAAGTCACATTAACGTAGTTTTAATTGTTTACTAATTCCTTTTAATAACCTATTTTTTTTACTTATCAGACTTAAGATTATACTGTTATTTTTTTTTCATTAGCGTAGTCTATTCATAGGACATTGATCGTACATGGCTACATAATGTTTAAAAAAATGTTATGTTCTTAAATGTGTACCTACCTATCTAGAGGGTTAATATTTCGAATAATCTAAGCAAGTCGATCACTAAAATTATAATTCTTACTTTACTTTGCTTTATTTATTTATTTTGCTTTTTTTTGGCTTAGCTTTTGTCACTTGTTTTTAAAGTACCGACGTATACTTATAATTATTACTTCGTGGTCATTTCAATATTAAAAGAACACCATAGCTTCATCCAGTCTTAGGATGTACTACTAATACTCTGATTTTTTTAGTGTTAGTTAAATGCAAGTTTTTTTGTCGTTCTCCTATACTATAAAAATATGTTTAATGGTGTCACATTTTTTTCCGCGATCGGTTGAAGGGTTAACCATTGCTCAAGAGCAAGTCTCGGGTTCGATTCTCGACAGCGGTAGGCATGTCTGTGATGAACATTTAGACGTCTATATTTCTGGGCTGTGATTTATTTATTATTATTGCTTACAAACACTTATAACACAAACGTATTATCTATAATTTGCTTACTTTGGAGTTTGGGGTTTTGTGTAGTGTGCATTTATTTATTTAACTTAAAGTTTGTTTTACATTTCTTGTTATTTGTTTATTTTACAGAAAATAAACGATTTCTTGTTAAGTGCGGAACATGGCGTAGTATATGTCAGCTTTGGATCAAATCTGCACCCGAACACTATGTCTCAAGAAAAAATCAGAGAGATACTTACTGCGTTCAAGAAAATACCACAAAAAGTGTTGTGGAAGTTGGAAAACATGACATTACCCGCGGGCAATGAGAACGTATTTGTTTATAACTGGTTTCCCCAACTGGATGTTCTGTGTAAGTTTAAAATAACAGCATATGACTGGCGGAGCAGTTGCATAATAAATATCACTTTCCACTAGTAGAGTGCTGTATAGCAACTTGCTCGGTTAAGGATACATCCTCTATACCTACCTGCCGCCACAATGACAGTGTCATGTATCGGCCCGTGGGTAGCAGATAGACTTGTACAATAGGCCTTATATTATGGCCCTAGGACAGTGACACACATAAATCATATGGTGACTGTAGGCCTCGGATGACAATTTTTTTATGATGTTAGAAGGCAAACAAGCAAACAGATTTCCTTCTGGTAAGAAATTCAAGCCGCCTAGAGACACCAAAGGTGGTAATGGGGCGTTGCCAACCTGAGGCCGGGATGTTAAGCCTCGAGCAAAAGTAATTTTACCGGCTATCTTATCCTACAGACCGGAACACGTCAACGGCAAGCATTAGCGTTATGACAGCAGAATTATGTAAGGCGGTTGTACCAATGCGGGCGAGTCGATGCGGAACTCTACTACCCAGTAGGATGTCACGGTGTCAGTGATGGTAAGCCTATGCTCGCCTTTTATGAGTTGCCTGGAAGGAAGGCTTAAACTTTATTCTACAAAGGAGACAGAACCAACACGTCGAAACCCCGAGGGACTATGATTCTCAACAAGAGCCGTGCGCTTTTAAAAATTAAATTAAGTAATTAAAATAAATACGTTCTTGTTTTTAAAGTTAGTTAAATAGTTACGACTAAATCCGTTCTTCATTAATTTAAATAGTATACCAAATACAAGATTTTAAATATTTGTAGATATTGAAGAGATACTGCAATTGAGACAAATTTACTAATTTTAGGCCACCCAAAAGTCTTAGCATTTATTTCACATGGAGGAATGTTGAGCATGTCAGAAGCAGCACATTGTGGAAAGCCTCTAGTCGCCATACCATTTTTTGGTGACCAATTCTCTAATGCAGCGGCGGTGGAAGATTCTGGTTTGGGAATTAAAATGGATTTCGCTCACCTTAACGCAGATAACCTGTCAGCCGCTGTAAAGCGGTTGACATCTCAAGAGTAAGTATCGTAGGGTTTATATTATATTCTGTGTGACTTTGTTATCTGTGTTCTCTGAAGAAGGGCGCTCTAATATTGACATTGCATTTGTATTTCTGAACATGTTTAATTGAAATGGCGGGAAATTAACACGCTGCAATTGCATATTGAGCCAAAATATTTATCGAACATGTTGGCTCAATGCGTAGAAGCCAATTTGGACCAAACTTATAATATTGTGGAAACATTGTAGCCGACTACACCAGTTTAATAAATAATGTCTTGCTTTAAGGGGGAGAAAGAAAAGGGCGATTTTTTTAATTTGTAGTTAGTTAAGCAAATGATAAAGCAGTAATTACGTACTTAACAAAATAGGAAATTTTGGCTTGGCTGGTAGTAGGAAATTTATAGTTAAATAATAAGCTTTATAAGAACGTAATAATATCAGTAGACAAGATTGTCACCCTTGGGGTTGTCTATTACGTCATATAATAAAAGTATACAAAAGTGAATTCTGTACATAAAACTCTACTTAAAAGAAATAGCTTAGGGCGTCTAAAAATGGGTAAAAGGACACATTTTTAGATTTTTTCTCTGTCTGTCGGTTTTTCTATTTCTTTGTCAGATTCATACCGAAATTCCAGATACAGAAATTGCAAAATTTGTTACTCGGGTATACTTATGTCAAGGTATGTTACAGGTTAGTTTTTTCCCGTTATAAAAGAGAACTGGGAGAGGAAAAACCACAAAACGAAAACTATAAATCTAAAACGTGGACCTTGATTTTATTTATCCTGTTTGTTTTGGATTCCCTACAAAAATTTGAGAACAGATTCATATGATCAGTTCAGATATTACAGACCTCCTCAACCTCATCTATCCTCAGGATAAATAGTCCAAGTTACTTTCATAATTTGAAGGCAGGAATACAAAATCTATAAACCTACTTAAAATCACACCTATACGCTAAGTCGAAAAAGCAGAACCTATTTAAAAAATAGGAAAAAACAACTCTTTTTTTTTGTTTTCCATACTAACTACTATTAGCGGTCAGGTTACGCAGTAATTATATTATTATTCTTTTTGGGTCAGGTGGAATGAAGCTAGTCTCGTGATTAAATGGTAGATTGGTAGGATCAGTAAACATCGTATATAAATGTGTTGAATTAAAAATAAAACATTTTTTTAAATATAGATTGTATTTGTTTTTCAGTAAGCAACATAGTGCTAAAAGAATATCAAAGTTGTGGCATGATCGCCCTAAAGATGTTTTGGAGACCGCCATCTATTGGACAGAGTATGTAGCTCGGCACAAAACAGCTCCCTCTCATTTACCGTCGTCTCGGAGCCCCTGGTTTCAATTTTCGTTGATAGATGTCTACTGTGTACTCGGAGGAATTTTAGTTTCAATAATTTTAACAATCTCTTTATTTTGTAAGGTGATCCTATCGTTAGCCAGAATAGCATCAGTTAAAGTGATGAAAAATAAAAAGGATTAAAAAGTCATCCGTATTGTATTATGTCTTGAATATATGATAATATGATTTTTGAAGTTAATATGTAATATAATAGCAGAAGTCCAACCCAACCGAACAGAAAAAGGAATACCGTCACTAACATATTATGGTATCTACCAATGAGTTTGGTAGATAATCATTTTACGTGGAAACGAAGCAATTTATTTAAATTGACTGTAATCGCAGAATGTGGAAGAAGATCGGAAAAAGAGCGGTATGAATTCAAGATAACGTTATTTTCATTAAGACTGACCAAACCGAAACTGGACAAAGGAGGTGTTTATTAAGAGATGTAATCGGTATAAGCGTGTGATTTGTCAATAATTAAAAAAAAACGGAATATGTAGAGCCGTGTGTTCTTTTATTTCATTAAAACTGCTAATACCACAAACATTGCCTAAAAACTCTTAATTTCACTCTTTAGTAGGTAGGTACATAGCTTTCTCTAAATTTATTCATAAGAAATTTACTATTTACTTTGCGATTTTACAGATATTTTCTACCGTCAAGACTTTTCTAGTCTAGGTACGTACTGTGCTATTGGGGACTCGATTACTAGTGGCAGTGATTTTGAAACAAGAAAAAAATAATACTTATTTTTAAAAGGACGAAACACGATTGGGAGACTATTACACCATAGTACAGCTGTTCGTGGGCGTCAGTTATGCCGTGAGCGACTTGCTTGTTTGCTTCCTCTACCGTAAAAAACTGTACTTAATAAAAATAGTAGATTGTTTTGTATTCACTGAATTTAACTGATAATAATATCAACCACTAGAGGACACGCTTGAATGAATATTATATTGAATATGCACGTAACTAATATACTTACTGCCACTTCCTGTTACTCATGAATTTATATACCTACCTAGGAAACTATTAGAATGGAATGGAGGAAAAAATAAACTTCGCTTATAGGTATACATCAAATATGTAAGTGATGCGTTGCCTAAGGGTGAGATGGTAAGTATGTTACACAAATAAGTTCAAGGGCTACCAAACTTATAAATCAGAATACGAAATGACAAGGACTAATGTTGATAGAGCACTGTCGTACCTATCAAAAGCATAAAAAAACTTTTTCACATGAACCATTCAAGTGGTACTTGTGCACGTCGACATTTTTTTTTGCTAACTAGGTACCACCGGATCGGGATCGCGGCGGATTTCGCTCACCTTAACGCAGATAACCTGCAAAACGGTTGACATCTCAAGAGTAAGTATCGCAGGGTTTATATTATAATATTCTGTGTGATTTTATGATCTGTGTTCTCTGAGGCTTTGTTAAAAAATGTGCACATTATAAGATAAATTAACAATTCGATACTGTATTTTTTACTTTATTTAAATTAATTGGTCGTTTTTAAAATCAGTATCGTATATATCTTATTCCGATTGCACATACCTATATTAAATCCATTATAATGTAACTCTATAAATTATGTTGGAGTAAACAATTCTGCATGCAATGAAATTGATTGTGTCTCGGTAGGTACTTGATGTCAATGTACTATGTTTTTTAATTATAACACTTACGTTGAGATACGAATTGAAACGACATTATACGAAGTGCGTTTCAAGTGCTAATGACCAGTATTTATTTACCTACCACCTTAATCATTAAACAATCAGCATTCAATAAATACGAATATACTGTTATAGATTATTTGTGTTGTGTAACATAAATTCGAATTATAAAACATGTTTTATAACATTAACGAAAATAAAAATTAACTTTAACATAGCCGCTTGTTATTTCGCAACTTTAAAGTTACAGGATCTTTCGTTTGAATGACAAAAACAGTAACGCACAGACCAATTAGAGTAGTATCGTAAAAAGTGTCGTCTGTTAATGATTTTATCGTTATCATAATATATTGGTTCATTAATAGAAGACTGGTTCTGATTACAAGTCTAACATTGCCGCCAATACTAACTCGCACAGTGCCAGTTCTCAGTAGTGAGACGACTACTGACCTTAAAACATCACCTTGAAAATGAATTTGTATCCAAATACAATATTAATTATTTTAGTAATTCTACGAATGAACCATGCATTTAATATTTTGGCTGTTGTTTCTTTACCATTAGGAAGCCATTACATGGCATTTAAAAGACTCTTTAATGAACTGGCAATTCGTGGTCACTCGATAACAGTTTTGAACAATTTCCCTGAAGAAAACGCACCGGAGAATTTGAAGTTCATAGATTTGAAAAGTGATAATTTGAATCGAAGGACTATTCCTCCCATGTCTCATTATGAAAAGATAGATCCAAGGTACAATTATTTATTATATTTTTTTAACCACGTAAAAGTAAGCCCTAGTGGTGCCAAAGCTGATTGTGAAAATTTGCTTACAAATGAAAATGTGAAAACATTTCTCCAAAATCACATTACATTTGATGTGATTTTTGTAGAGCAGTTTAGAAGTGACTGTGGTTTAGCATTTGCCATGGCATTCTTTGATGCTCCTATTATTGGAATTACTTCACATACTTTGCTACCATGGGATTACCCAAGGCTAGGGATACCCTTTGATTTCGGAGCCGATGCTTTTTACTTTTCATCATCAGGACCAAACCCAAACTTCTATCATAAAGTAGTGTCATATGTGATGAACTTTGTACTCAATCATTTTGAAAGACGGTGGGTTAAGCAAAATATTTATGAAGTCTTTAATAAATACCATCCAAGTGTATCATTCGATATCGATGAAGCTACAAAGAGAATGAAAATGATGTTTGTCTATCAACATCATTCAATCACAGGATCAAGGTTGCTAGCACCACATATCCTTGAAATAGCTGGAGTTCATATTAGACCGCCAAAACCTGTTCCACAGGTAAGTCATCATTTTAAACGAATTACTATTTTTATGTGAGAACGAAGGGCAACAGAGCAGAGAATTTATTGGCGGTACGAAACACACATCCATTCATACCCATATTCACTCTTATACACATCACGGTTTTCTAAACTTCTTACAAGTTTGAAAAATAGGTTTTGCGGGCAAGTACTTAAAAATGAAAGGATTTTACCACCAATTATAAAATTTATTCTGTAATCTATTGTATCGCCTCTGTGGTCTAGCGGTTCAGTTGTTGGACTTGACTGCATGAGGTCCCGGGTTCGAATCCCGGGTCGAGCAACAAAAAGAAAATTGGGTTTTTCCAATTTCCTAATGAAAAAAAAAATGTTGCTCGGGATTGGAAATGTGCCCGGTTGGCGATAGGCTTGCCACCTATCACATTGTGGGACTTAGTATCTTCGGCTAGTCGTGGGTGCCCTGGTTGTGCCTCTGCCTACCCTTTCGGGGATACGGGCGTGAAGATACTTTTTTTTTTATTCTGTAAAATTCGAAAGTAAGTTCTAGTAGTAAGTATTTATTTTTTTCATGATTCGAATGTCAATATTGTAATTACCAATGTAACATAAAATAGTATAATACTGTTTACGAAGTTGAATTTTGATAGTTTAATCATTACATTTAAATAAATATTTAGGAATCATATAACACCGTAATTTGATTCGGATCCCTACATTTAAAAATCTTTAATGATCGAATTACCGACCGACTACGCAAATATTTTCAGGACATTGAGGATGTTTTATCAAACGCAGAACATGGTGCCATTTATGTTAGTTTCGGATCAAACCTTAAAGTACACACTTTGTCACAAAGTAAGATCCTAGAGTTTCTTGACGCCTTTAAAAATATACCACAAAAAGTGTTATGGAAGTTGGAGAACGTAACTATACCGGCTGGTTACGAAAATGTGTATACCAATAAATGGTTTCCTCAACTTGATGTTCTGTGTAAGTAGTAGTAATATAAGTTATATAAATACTGCTTTATTTATTTATAAGCCCCAAAAATAGTAATGTAGAGTTAGGCTTTTAAGCAACACCCCAGTTGAGTCTCTTGTATTATAGTAAGTTTACCACCTTTCTTAACCAGAAAGATGTGTCAGGAGTAAGTAAAGCGTGGAAGTGGCTGACATACAGAGACTAATATCTTGCATTCTTCTACGCAAATGAAATGGAAACGAAATGAAATTATAG
>NJDD01005210.1:177908-193453 GCA_002245505.1 Calephelis nemesis
AGGGCACTACTAAGTCCCATAACTTATTATTTATTCAATCCACTTATTCAATCCCGGACAATGAGATTTTTTTATAAGAAAATTGAAATACACATTTTCTAATTTTTTGGTTGCCCTACCCGGGGATCGTACCCGGGACCTCAAAAAGTCAAGTCTGGAGCCGGACCGCTAGACCACAGAGGCAAAATTATCACTAAGAATAAATATAGTATCTTCGCGCCCATATCCCCGAATGGTTTGCAGAGGCAAAACCAGGGTACCTACGGCTAGCGGAAGACACTATAAGTCCCACAATTTGATAGGTGGATATCATTTTTATTAGAAAATTGAAAATACACAATTTCTAATTTTTTTTGTTGCTCGACTCGGGGATAAAATCCGGGACCTCAAGAAATCAAGTCCGAAGCCGAGCCGCTAGACCACAGAGGCGAATATTATATAATCGATATTTTAGGTCCCTCGTGAAGTCAAATGCAATACTAAACCAATTTTCAATTATTATAAAATAAATAAAACACCTTATACGAAGGGTGTAAAGGAAAAAGATTTTCTTATAATAAAGATATTTTATACCACATTTACGGGATTCGAAATGCGTCCAGTATATTAGAAGCTATGAGGTTAAAAGCGTAGTTGTATCTAGTCCCTGAGTAGAGCTAGCATTAAGGTTTATACGTCATAACACGTGCCCACTTGCTCTTTACGGGCTATTCGAATTGCCTTCTCGGCTACACGGCGACAGAACACAGTAAGTATAATTTAAGACTGTTTTTCAGCTTTAAATATTATATTTTCAAGACTGAATGTCATCTACGAGTTTTTGAAGTTATACTTCTTTTGGCGCGTTAGGAAAAAATGATGAGGGTAAATTTATACGATGCGCGCGCACACCATCACGAAAAACCGACATGATGAAGTTAGCTATAGATAACATTTTAGTTTTTATTAAATATTAAATAAACTTTATTTAACTAAATAATGCATTTTTTTCTATGGTTAGTGTCATTTTGTCTACACATGTTAAATAAGGCAAAAGATAATTTTTTTAAAAAGATTTTTATCTTATTACGTGGAAGAAGTATAACTTCTAACGCGTGTACACACACATTTTTTTTTGATTTTCCTATCAACTTTAATAATAATTTATTTCTTTGTTAATAAAAACAAAATTTAAAAAAAAGATGATGGTATATGAAAACAGAACGTGAAAATTTATGTATATAACTCAAAAATCAGATCTTGACAAAATTTATATGTCCTCGGAGTCATGTCTTGCCTTTCAAAAATAATATTATTAAATAGCGACGTGGTAATAAAACTGGAGTCTGATTTTGCAGTTTTAATTTTCTTAAATTGTGATAGTAAAATATCAACGTCCTTTATAACTGATACCAAAGATTTTTATTGTACAATGCTAAGGTTAGTAATTGTAGGCTCCTGAGATAGAAAGTTTATCGAATAACTTGCCCTTTTAAAACGGAATATGACGTGACATGAACTGACTTTATGCCTTTGATAAGTTATATTTTTTTTTATTAATTTTTGGTATTACTTGTTATGTTCTAGCAACAGTATATTACAGAGAATAATTGTCGTAAAATAATAATTAGAATATAATCTAAGTAATTATTAATTTTAATAGAAATGTGACTCATTTACTAAATTTTGGATTTAACTATAGCGTAACATACCTAATACATAATTTGAAATAAAAAACGTTTTTTATTAAGGGTTGCATTTTTGTAAAAAAGTACAAATCCTGTTAAAATATCGGTTGAGCAGATACACAGGATTGGTATGTCAATGTTTTCAAATATTTCGTTTAGTAGTCAGAAAATAATTTTAAAAACTATTTTTTTTCACTTTTCTAACTTTTGCATTTACTACATTTTGCTTTCAAGACACCAGACTATTAACTCGAGATCAAGACATTTATTTACCTGCTAGGATGCAACTGGACTGATATTTATTTGTTATTGCAATGCTTCTTATGTAATAACAATATTGTGCTACTAGCAGGCATAACAAACTGAATGCATTATAAAAAGATGTGATTAAAAGTTAACATGGAATAAGTAATTTTCGCTATAAAGATCTATCGCCTTGTGTATTCATCATCGTCATCATCATAAGCCGGAGGACGTCCACTACTGGACATAGGCCTCCCCCAAAGATCGCCGCAAGTCAGGGTCACCAGCCGCTTGTATCCAGCGACTCCCCGCGACTTTGACCAGATCATCAGTTCAGTGTTGTGTCAGTGGGAGGCAAGTATATATTGTTCTGTGGTGGGAGGTCGTCTAACGAACGAAAACGTCCTGTGTGTTCCTGTCGCCATAATGACTTTGTCTTGTTAAGATCTGGAGAGTAGGCGGCAGTCCATTCCGGCCTCACTCTTTGACGCTCTTGTAACATCTATGTTGTCGATGGGTCACGCTTTTCTTTTAAAGCCTGATGCAGTGTGCTTGTTTGCTAAAATCAAGAGTACCAATAAAAAAAAGAGAATAACTAAGAGTTAGACAGTTGGAGAATTTGGAACAACACTCATTCTCTGATTTTCTAACAATTTGGCTCTTTGGTTTTAGTTTCAGTAAACTTAGAAAGAAGATTAACAATCCACCTTGAAGTTGAACCTGAAGACACAATTGCCCTGGAACCTTTTTTTGTGTATAGACGATGTATCACTAGGTACACAGTATAAAACAAAATCTGTCCCTATGTCCCTTTGTATGCTTAAATCTATAAAGGACTTTGATGCGATTTTTTTTATAGATTTAGTGTTTAAAAGGAAGGTTGAACTGTATAAACACGTGCGAAGCCATGGCGGGCCGAATTAGGTAATAAAATCAGAAAATCAGGCTGATTGTTTTGAATTAAAATGTGTATTCTTATTTTATGTTAATTTATGATTTTATTTATTAAAACAACCTATTTAATTTATGTAACTAGGTACGCATTGGACGCGACAAGGTAGCCTGATTTCAGATGTCAAGGGTAAAAATAAATTTACAAAGTTGATCAAATAATTCGGCGCCACCGGGCTTGACGAAATCATTTGTAACTTAGAAATGTGTAAAGAGCCTTAATAATTTTTGTATGAAGTCTGGCTTTCCTACTGTCTGTCATTTTGTTTTTTTTTTCAAAATCACGTTCACTTATAATTCTTTCAAAAAAAAAATGAGGCAATAACGCGTAAAGTGTCACATTTCGAAGATATGAGCTCCCAAAAGTTGTAACTTAGTAAACCTGACTGAACCCCGTAAAGTCCTAACCTTCAAAAGTAAAACTTTAGTTGTTTTTATCTTCGGAATGTGACACTTAACGAGTTTTTTTCTGAGATTATTTTTCATTTGTATTGATACTAGCTTCCCATTTTTGAAAAAAATATCTGTGAACGCAATTAAAAAAAAAAAAACAATTTGTGGAACAGTAGGTAAGCCACAATCTTCATAGCCCTTTATCCTAAGATGTGCTTTCCTTATTACAAGAAGTGTTTAGTACCGATGAAAGATTGGCAAAGCAGATATGCAATGCGAATGTGGATGGATGTAGGTACCCGGGGAGACCAAGGTTGACATTCTACGAACAGATCACTCGTATATTATCCGAGAGTGGTGTCAAGAGTCTCCGAAACCGGCGTGTTTGTATGAAAAGGGTAATAAATGTGAAGGAAGCCAGACAGGTTTGTCAGCATCGTGAGGTCTGGCACTCGATACGCTCTGCCTACTCCGTAAGGGACTTGGTGTGACTTGGTGGTAATAATAAAATAGGGTACGGAAAATAAGAAATCGCTTAAAATATATAATATAGCCAGCTGGTGTAAACGCATTCAAGTTTATGCTTATTATTTTTCACAATTTTATTGCCAAATATTTATTCAAAATATAAAAACAGTTTTCATCCAAAAGCTCTAGAGCGTATCAAAATGATTATGCTCAATTTTTGGTATATTCATTTCTGGAAAAAAATTTAAACAAGCAAGTGAAAAATCGTATTTTTCTGAAAGTTTGCTATTGATTTTTATCGATCGAACTTTTTTCAATCATGTATCGGTTAACCACAATTCCTAAGAAATTTTATGAATATTTAAATTAAACAAAAAATAATGTAGTGATCTAAGAAGTTTTAAAACAGTAATATTGACTTCAACAAAAGTCGTTCCGTAGTCAAAGACCAAGAACGGTACGCTTATAGATTCGTCATGTCTGTCTGACCGTCCGTATGTCATTTAAGCGACAATTCATACAAAATTCTTGTTTGCTCTATATCTACGAAAGATCCGCCTCTTATTACGTAGATACCTAGTATTTATTTGCTCTTTGTGTGTTCAAATCTTGAAATATTTATCTTTTGAATACAACTTGCCAATCCTTACAAACCTTTTGACAAGTTCATATTCGACGAAATGTGACAGTGCTGTTCCCTAAGGGCCTGTTTCCTCAGAAATTGCGCGTAAAAGATACCCTTCGCACCTTTTCGAACATGGATTCCTGATTGCATTGTCTTTTCGCAATTTCTTTAACTTAGTTTAACATTCTCCAAGGTTTCTTTCAACTTTGTTTTTTATTTCAAAGTGACTTGTAGTAAAGTAGAGTGTGTTAGAAAACTGTTGTATGTTAAAAGTTTACTATTTTTGGGATTGACGAGTATCATTATCCATTTCTGATAATGAAGGTTTTATTTTCCATTCTACGGATATTTCGGCAACAAACAGCGAGACAAGCAAGAGAAGTAGATCCTGATGAGAAATACACATCGTCTATAGACATCAAAACTGGATTAGCTGGACAATATGCTTCCACCATGAAACAAGCATTTGAAGGGCACCCTATTATCTATCTAGAGCATGACTACAAAGAGCTCTGATATTGTGAAGGCTAGCGTCTGTAGAGTTCATGCAGGTCCATCAGCTAGACCTTTTAATAGAATGTATCAGCATTAAAGTGAACAAAAAATTTTAAATAATACACTGCTTCGAAAGTAATTATATTTAATCGTCTCTGAGGTCTAGCGGTCCGGTGTCGGACTGGACTTCTAGATGTACCGGGTTCAATTCCCGCGTCAGACGAAAAAAAAAAGAAATCATGTGTATTTTCAATCTTCTACGAAAACAACCTTGCCCGGGATTGGATATGTGCCAAGTTGGCGATAGGCTTGCCACATATCATATTGTGGGCCTTAGTGTATTCGGCTAGTCGTGGGTGCCCGGGTTTTGCCTCTGCCGACTACTTCGGTTATTTGGGCGTGAAGGTACTGAATATTTTCACGTTTTTTATTTACCTCTTTGGAGTAAAATTGTGTCCTGTTTCCTCTAGGTGTTTTATTCAATGTATTTTTCATATAATTTTAAATAGTGATAATCTACTCTGACAGCGAACTACATTCGTTTGATAAACTTAGATGTTTGTGTTTCTGAGTTTGAGTGTATATGACATTAATTTCAGTACAAATTTACGCAGTTATGTGTATGAGTATAGAAGAGTTACACCTTTATATCAATAATAAATATCCCTGAACTAGTAACACAATTTGAATCTTACCCCAAAGTAAGCAATTATATGCCTGTTAGTCAACGATACTAATACATAGAAATACTTAAATAGATACCAGAATAAATTTAAGAAACACCCAGACCCGAAAATGCAGACATCTAAATGTTCATCACACAAATGCCTGCCTCCGTCGGGAATCGAACCCGAGCCTCGCGGTTGTAGTTTGGTTTGTACGCAAGTCACTCGACCGACGAGGCGGTCTAAGCAGCTTTAATACAAACAGTAAGGTTAGATCCTTTTGAGTTATGTATTCAGAGATATTCATTAGGTAATATTATATGGTAGAAGGTAGGTGACAAATCTATCGCCAATAGGGAACATGTCTTATTTATTATAGGTATGTAGACTTGTTAGAATACTGATGACAGATATTAAAATTATTATTCATAACGCTGAATGAGATGAAATGATGCGGTCATTTACATTATTATTCAATACATTACTGCTTTTATCTCGTTGTTTTTATCTGTTACTAACGTGACACATCATATATATATTACACTAGCAAGTGCTCATGGGTTCGTTCGCCAGTATCAGTTCAGGGCTTGTTTTTTTCAAGAAAAGGTAATACATAGTTTACAAAAGCTAGCAAGATTTTGTTTTTATTATATATACTAGTAGAATTATAAATGTACAAGTTTCTCACTCTATATGTTGATTTGATCTTATCTGAACCAAATTTTGATGAAACTTCTTATGCATATAGCTAAAAGTTGCTTTTGCTGTATGTTTGTTGCAAGCATTTTCATTAGGATGACAGGAAAGGTAAGTTAGTCATTTCGATCCATGACAGTTGTTACATTATCCTACCACCTTTCTCTTTCTTTCACCTACATTATTGTTATTGTAAGAGCCAAATATTACTATAATTATATGACATTTAACTCCTCTGTGGTCTAGCAGTCCGGCTGTTGGACTTGACTGCATGAGGTCCCGTTTTCGATTCCCGGGTCAGGCAACAAAAAGAAAGTTTGGTTTTTCCATTTTACTAATGAAAAAAATGTTGCTCGGAAATTGATGTGTCCGGTTGGTGATAGACTTGCCACCTATTACATTGCAGGACAGTGTCTTTGGCTAGTCGTGGTTGTCCCTCTGCGTACCGCTTCGGGGATATGGGCGTGAAATACTTTCTTACTTTGACCTGGATGGTTAAATAAGTACGCTTGCACGCCATTTTCTCAAGGCAGCAACGCACCTGTAACTAGGGTTGTTGAGACTTGCACAATAGATCTAAGATCTAGGCTACAGACCAGCTACGCGTCTATAACACGTTGTGTGTTCTCGTGCTTGTTTGCATGTGGGTGTGTCTGTCGGTCTGCCTGTCTGTCTGACTGTGGCATCACAACTTTTGGACAGATGGATCGATTTTGACCGGATTCTTTGTTCGAAAGCTGACGTGATCGAGATGATTCTTGGCTACATATACCTATAGGTTTTGCCGGGAGTTTATTGAACATTTTTAATTTTAAGATTATACTGATCAGAGATTTTGTTAATATAATATAAACAAAATATAGTAGTACTATTTAAATAATGCGCTTCGGCTATATTCGTCAAGCTTCGGAAATCCGAATGTATTTTAAAGATATATCTTTGTAGAGTTGTTATTACATAATTAATCATTTCGCTTAAATTTAGATTAGGTCAGTCAATTAAAAATAAAAGTATAAAGTGTAAAAAGAGTAAAAAGTGTAAAGCCGAAGCGCATAATTTAAATAATAGTACGTACTACACATATAACTTTGTTTTTCTGACATCAGTATGTTAATAGTAACAAGTTTTTCAACTTTGCAGAAAATGTTCTTTGTTTGTGAATTTTTATTATTCCTAACTTGTACTAGGAGCTACAGGTTATTGCGTCTTAAAAGAATGCATATTATGTAGTTTAAACTTTTGTGTTGGGCCTCAAGGGCACATATTCTGATTCTGATACGTATAATGTGTACGTGAATAGGAAAATAATTCCCTGAATAGGTATGATGTAATATTCGAAACAAACACACTTATCAAACACACTTTTTTTAAACACACTTATCAGCAATAACCAGAGAGTATAGAGTACTAGTTGTTGCCCGCGGCGTTGGTCCCACATGAACATTTTTCGGGTTAAAAGTATCCTGTGTTAATCCATGTCACCCTCTATCTCGGTTTCCTCTACAAGAAAATCGTTTCAGAAATGTTTGGGTGAAGCAGTAACAAACAAACAATCATACAAACTTTCGTATTTATAATATTAGTAGGATCAAGTGTCCCGATTCCTATAGAGTCGCCTAGTTTCCTTAAATCTTTTACAATATTTGATTTTTTCTGTTATATATTTCATATTCACCTGCCAGTAGATAATGAGTTCCATGCTACATCAAAAGAATGTTCATTTAAAATGTTACCAATATGGCTTGCAATCTGAAAAAGTTAACAGATGTCATATAGAGCCAAGCTTCTCACTCTAAGCCAGTGGTGGGCAAATTACGGCCCGCGAGCCGGATCCGGCCCTTGAGAGGTTTTGATCCGGCCCGCCGAGGGTTTTTTTAGAAAAAAATATGAACCTCTTTAAAAAAAATAACTGTCGAAATGTTAAAAGACTATTGAAATTTGGACAATTAAGGTACTGAATCGATACTTCAATATAATATTATATTATATTGCGTATTTCAGATGTTAAGACTTCATAAATAAATTTTATTTAAAAAAGGATTGTAAAATAAAATAAAAATTGTCTTATGTTATTTTTATACAACGTATTACAATCGTAATATTTACTGCTATTTATCACACCTATTTATTTAATAAAAATATTTTTAAAATTTTCAATTTTTTTTCAGCCAACATTATATATCAACTTAAATTGTTATAAAAATCGTTAAAATTGTAATGTCTGTCAATCCAGATAAACATCAGGCAACCCAATTTCTGCAACTTCTTCTTTTTCCTACTTTAAGTCGGTATAAAATCTTAATATTGAGAACCAATTAATGAATAGAAAACATTTTAAAAAATTTAAAAAAAATGTCCAGGATTTTTTCAGGCAACCCATTTTTAATATATTTTCTTAAATACTAAATCTATATGTTACATATAAAAGAAAGTGGTGTTAGTTACACTATTTATAACTCAAGAACCGCTAAACCGATAAGGCTGCAAATTGGTGGGGAGGTAGCTTAGAACCGGGAGAAGGACATATGATACTTTGTATTCTGTTCAGTTGTGAGGAAACTGGGAAAAACAACATTTTAATTTTTCCCATACAAACTGAATGGGCGGAACGAAGTTAGCAGGAACAGCTAGTTTGCTATAAAACCGGTTTTATCCTATTATTAGCTTGCTGTAGGTCGACTTTACTTCGGATCTTCGACTACTTGGTTATACGTGATGTATAAAAATATATACTTTTTACATTGCCATCGATATGGCCTCGTCTTACCAATTACATATGAAAATGTTTTTGATGGGGTTTTAAACTATTTTTGTAAGTTGTTTAAGTGACTACTAATATTACATAACTAACTAAATAAAAATGTTTGAAGCGCACACTGAAAGGTGCCAATGCATAACATATTCCTGCAGTCGTCACGTCAATGCTTACCATTGTTGTATTCCTTGCTGGATGGTTGAATAACTGACAAATTTGCACTTCTTTCTTAAGACATTACATATAAGTAATTAGCATTAGTTATTGTCTATAAGATATTACAATTACGCGCTAATGTTTTTAAGTGAGTGTTACATGTATACTCATACGAATTACCTAGTTTGTTGTATGCGGTGAAAAATAAGTTTTAGAATTTTTTTATTGTTTTTATATTTATATTTGTTTTTTTTATGTTATAGGAAGGCAGACAAGCAGGCGGATTTCCAGATGGTAAGAAATTCACGCTGCTTAGAGACACCACAAATGGTAATGGTGCGTTGCCAACCTGAGGTCAGGATGCTAGGCCTCGAGCAAAAGTAAGTTTACCGGCTACCTTACCTTCCGAACCGCAACACGTCATGACGTTATGGCGGCAGGAATAGGTAAGGCGGTGGTACCAATCTGGGCGAGTCGCTTCGAAACTCTACCACCTAGTCAGATGTCACGGTGACATTGATGATAAGCCTATGCTCGCTTTTTACGAGCTGCCTGGCAAGAAAGGAAGATGATCTATTCTGCAAAGGAGCATGGACCAACACGGGGAACTGTTTACATTCAAACTTCAGTTTCTTAGGACTTCACGAATTGCCCTTGAATTTTGTACATTCGTAGCAACACCCATCCCCTAATTTATGCCCTGGGGGGATAAAAGTTCTAAATTCCAGAACGTTTTTGATGTTTGCGTAATAATATTAGACTACATATAAAACAGCTTTCTAGGAAGTACCTTATTTATACCACTTATGATTACCAAGTTTTGATGATGATCACACTTCACGAAATCATGGGTTTTAAGATATCAAATGCAAAAGCAGCAGCAAAAGCAAGATTATCTGCTACCTTACTCTTTGAACTGGGACATGTCAACGGCTAGCACTGATGAAATGTTGTGAAACTCTACTACCTAGTCAGCTGTTACGGTGTTCGTGACGGTAAGCTTAAGCTAGCTTTTTACAAGCTTCCCGGTTGAAAGGCAGATGGGCTGTTCTGAAAAGAAGCCCGGATCAACACGGGGGTACCAACATTAGTTAGTCTGATGATGTTAAGGGTTTTCAGATCTTAATAAAATCTGAAAATACTTCACAGCTATACAGCTGACACTTGATATGTTTGATTTGTCACATCCCAAAAATTTTCGAACTGAAGTTATGAGGGTACAAAAAAAAGATGAATATGTAAGAAAGGTGTCCTCGCGGTGAGCTTTGTTACATATATTCATAATGGTGGTAATTCTGCTGTTCACAAACTAAACTTGTTTTAGATGCATGCTATCTTTTTCAAATGAAACAAAAACAAAAGAGATGGAATGTTTTAGACATGTCAGATTAGTCCCAACATATCAAATTGTGATGTTTTTAATCAACGTTTTCCGAGTGATAGAATAAACGTCTGTAGAAATGACGTGTACGGTCTAATTTGACAGCACTAAAAGTGTTTTGTCTTTTTTTGTTACTTTGAGTGCGTAACAAAATTACTACCATTGTTCTGTGGTATTCGTTTAAACTTAAATCTTCAGGATGTGACAACCTAATCACCCGTTTGTGGTTACTGAATTTGTGTAACTACTTGGTAAAATGCTACGCAACTTGACCGGATTGATGCTATTGGCTCACCTATTCTACCGTCTTGATATCAGTTCTCATTGTCGTGTTCTGTAATGGAGGGTAGGATGTCCGGTTGACTAACAAGTAGCCGTAAGACGCTAAGCTACGCACCACTAACTTCTGTTGTGTATATAACCGAGCTTTGCCCTCTGCCAACAGGAAAGATACCAGCTGTTCCCTCACTCTTAATATAAAGTTAAAATAGATTTTAAACAAAATTGTCTATATTTAGACTTGGACTATTTTTGTGGATTCATTCTCCCTCATTGCGGTTCTAAATAGCAATAAAAGAAAAGAGGCAAATCCTCTGTAGGTTAGTGTTTTTGTAACATCATTACGAAACGTTAATTCCCGGAAAAAGTTGTCGACTCATCTCCAGTATTAGTGTCAGCTTAGGACAGACATGAAGTAATCGTGGAGCTGGAAGTTCTAGGGGCTGATTATGTATCTCAGTTGCCAACAACAACATGGAAAAAAACAACAATATGGAAAAAAATATTTGCAAATGGTTTATTGTATAATTTTTTGGAATTGACATACTTATTGGAATTTACATATTTATTGGAATTGACATATTTATTGGAATTGACATATTTATTGGAATTGACATATTTATTGGAATTGACATATTTATTGAAATTGACACAGTTATTTGATTTTTGCGTATCTAATTTATTTAAATTATTTATTTTAATGGAATTATTAATTATTGTAATTTAAATTTAATAAAGAGGTAATACAAATGCATCATAAATTATTTGATTGAATTAAATTATACAATATAAATAAATTCAAAATAAACAAATGAAAGTGTAATAATTAAATAATTTAAACAATGTTTTTGATTAAAAAATATAGCATTAAGAGATAATAATGTTAATTTGCACAAATAAAGAGTTATTATTATTAACTAAAATGGAAAAGTGTACATCAAATAGCTGTCAAGTGACGTGTTTTATATTTGCTATCTCCAGTGACCAACAGAAATACAATAGAGATAGCAAACACGAATGACGTCATTTGATGTACACTTTTCCATTTTGAGTTGGCAACTGAGATACATAACCAGCCCCCTGAAATAGGATAGAATTGTTTATATGAAGGACGTAAAAACTACGAAACTTTATCTATCTCTTGTTGGAAACAGTTATTTGTGAATGTAATTAAGTGAGAATATTGTTATTCAGATGTATTCAGACACAGCAGTAATAAGTCTATAGCCTTATTGCTACGTCTAATGGACAACGTTTTCAATTTTATTTAGTTATAGGACTAAATATCCTGCAATCAGAAAAACCGTTTAAAAGAAATATTTCCACGCTAATATCCCCCCGAAAGGGTTGGCAGGACCACGACTAGCCGAAGACACTGAGTCCGACAATGTGGTAGGTTTGAACCCTGTCACCATCCGAGTACATATCCAAATCCGAGATACATGGTTTTAATAAGAAAATTGAAAAGACAAAATTTATTATTTTGCACGACCCGCGTTCGGACCCGGGATTTCGTGGAATTAAACCAAACACGTCATCCAGAACATATAGAGGCTATAAGAGATAAGGAGAGAAGAGAGTTAAGAGTCATTTAATTTATTTTATAACATTTAAAACAAACAAGCAAAACGGATTTCCTAACGGCAAGAAAAAGTCTTTAAACGCTTAGTATCATCACCTTTATCCTCATTATCAGCCGGAGGATGTCCTCTGCTGGACATCGGTCTCTCCCAAAGAGCGCCACAAGTCACGGTCACCAGCCGCTTGTATCCAGCGGCGCTTAGTATATTATAACATAATTTATAACAATCAAAGAAATAATATTCCATTGCTTATTTTTCCCGTGTTGATACTGGTTTTCTGTGTAAAATAGTTTTTTTATGTTATAGGAAGGCAAACAAGCAGACGGATTTCCTGTTGGTAAGAAATTCACGCCGCCTAGAGAAACCAAAGGTGGTATTGTTGCGTTGCCAACCTGAGGTCGGGATGTTAGGCCTCGAGCAAAAGTAAGTATACCGGCTACCTTACCCTCCGAACCGGAACACGTCATGAATTTATTATTATGGCGGTAGGAATAGAGAAGGCGGTGGTACCAATCCGGGCGAGTCGTTGTCAAACTCTACCACCTAGTGGGATGTCACGGTGTTAGTGATGGTAAGCCTATGTTCGCCTTTTACGAGCTGCCTGGCAAAGAAGGCAGATGGTCTATTCTACAAAGGAGCCCGGACCAACACGGGGAATGATTTGCTTTTCTGAATCGCAGCTCGTAAGAGGCGAGCATATGTTATAATAGTCATTACCAATGAGACAACTGAATGCCTATTCCTGGCACCATAATGAAAGTGCCTCGTTCCGGTCCGGAGTATATGGCAGTCGTTAGTTTTACACATTAGGCCTAATATCCCTGTATCATCTATAGAATATAATAGAGTACGCTTTTAGTCAAAGATAGTACATATATTTGTATATTTTGAAAAACGTCAAATAGCTTATAATTATATTTCAAAGTTGTTTGTTACATCAAATATTACGAGTATAACTGTATTTCTAAATTATGTAATTATAGTTGAAATATAATTATACAATAATAAAATATCAAATCTAAATTTCAATGTTAATGAAAAATAAAAAATGTTTTAATAGCTATAAAATTTCATAAGATTAAAATACTGTTTTGGTTCGGGCTCCTTTGCAGGATAGACCATCTGACTTCCTGCCAGGCAGCTCGTTAATGGCGAGCATAGGCTTACTTATCTGACTAGGTGGTAGAGTTTCGTAGTGACTCGCCCGGATAAGTACCACCGCCTTACCTATTCCTACTGCCGTAACGTCAGCGCTTGCCGTTGACTTGTTCCGGTCCAGAGGATAAATAAGGTAGCCGATAAACTTACTTTTGATCGAGGCCTAACATCCCGGCCTGAGGTTGGCAACGCATTAATTTACCACCTTTGGTGTCTCTAGGTGGCATCAATTTCTTAAGATCAGGAAATCCGTCTGCTTGTTTGCCTTCCATTATCATAAAAAAACAGTGTCTATTTGCTATGGTTTGCTATGTAAATCCAAAAAAATGCTATTTTGACTAATCGGATAATACTATAAAGACGTTTACGAATTTAAAAGGTGACTAAAAAAACTGACATCCATGCAAAGATATATTTAAGAAACAAAACCTAAAAAGAGTGGAAGATTTTGTTGAGCTTACATTTTATTTTCAACTGCTTTTCGAAAATATGAGTTTCTCAATTCGGCTGTTTCCCTAGTGTAAGATTTGTATGATTACAATAATTACTCTTCCCCAACCGCTTCATAAGATGTTTTTTGTAAGATATGTCCATTTCTTAACAAGCGGAAACGAATCTCTGTATCTCTAGTTCATCCGTTCTCACACGTGAACGGATGAACCACTTTTGCTAATTCTTGTTTTGGTGTCTGGGTTATTGTCAGGGAAAGGTAAATATAAGAAAAAAAAGTGTGTGTGTGTCAGCTACGACGCACGATTGGAGTTTACTCTTTACGAAATGTATTTTGCAGCACACATGTCTCCTACAGCAGATTTAGTTATGTTAATTCTTCTTAAATTAGTATCATCGCAGACATTAGAAGTGTGATCCAAATAGTCAGTATTTTGATAGATTAGCGACTCCTCCTACACGGAGACTACGAAGTATCGTGCAGGAGGAGATCCCGAGAATGAGATACGCTGTGTAATGTATTTCATCTCATTCTTTTACACAAGATATATATATTTGTCTCTTTCTATGTAACGCCTCAACTTTTCGTGTTACACTTCATTTTATTCCTCATAAAATTTCTGTACCGGGCCTTATAACTCAAATCGTTTCTTAAGGAGTAAACTCCAAAAACACTTGTAATATGAAATTGAAGATGATTTTCTGAAGTTGTAGTGCGTATTTAAATCTCGGTTATGTTTACTGACACAAGTGTTATATATAAACATACTTGAAGGATGGTGGCGATTATTTTCGTATTATTTGACAGGTCATTTTTCAATCAGGGTCAAAACAGAATCTCGAGTACAACTGTTATAAGATTGACCTACATACTTTGTATTTTACCGACGTTATATAATTCATTGCAACTTACTTAAAAAAAATGATACGCAGTTCTATCTTTTTTTTGTGATATTGGAAGGCAATCAAGCAAACGGATTTCCTGATGGTAGGAAATTCAAGCCGCCTAGAGACACCAAAGATGGTAATGATGCGTGGCCAACCTGAGGTCGGGATGTTAGGCCTCGAGCAAAAGTAAGTGTACCGGCTACCTTACCCTTCCAACCGGAACACGTCATGATGTTATGGCGGCAGGAATAGGTTAGGCGATGGTACCAATCCGGAAGAGTCGCTGCGAAACTCTACTACTTAGTCAGATGTCACGGTGTTAGTGACGGTAAGCATATAGTTATGCTCGCCTCTTACAAGCTGCCTGGTAGGAAGGCAGACGGTTTATTCTGCAAAGGAGCCCATATCAACACGGAGGTGGGGGAGGATTTTTACTACTTCTGAAATTTTACATCCGTTTTCCATTTGTATCTTCACGCCCGTAACTCTAAAACGTTTGAAAGAGGTACTATCAGAATACCCAGCGTCCAAGGTGCAAAGTTACTTGATACCACAATGGTAACAAGCCTATGGTCAATTGGGGACATATCCAATCCCGGGCTACGTAGCGTTGGTTTGTGAACTATTAGTACACATATGTATATAGTAATTGGTAATTATCCCTTGTCAAAGGTCTAGTTTTAGATATTTGT
>NJDD01005210.1:199622-239239 GCA_002245505.1 Calephelis nemesis
CTCCAGTATCTTCACGCCCATATTCCCGAAGAGGTAGGCGGAGGTACAACCAGGGCACCCACGACTAGCCGAAGACACTAAGTCCCATAATGTGATAGGTGGCAAGCCTATCGCCAACCGGGCACATATCCAATCCCGAGCAACTTTTTTTTTGATTAGAAAATTGAAAAAAAAAACAATTTTCTTTGCGGGATTCGAACCCAGGACCTCATGCAGTCAAGTTCCACAACTGAACCGCTAGACCACAGAGGCTCCAGCAGTAGTAAAATTAAGATTATTCTACTAATCTAGTAATTTAGGTGGTAGATTAGGTAGGCCCACTATCCTCTTTCCGTCATGAATGTTCACCCTGGTCGCCTGTCGTTTGGACACACTCTGGGTTACATGTAAAAGGTTTGAAATTCAAGCTTTAGTGTAGCAATGTACTATTTAGTATTTATAACTATTTATAGGTACAGTTGACATATATTTTTTAACATTAGGAAATTTATCTGCGAAATTCACTTTCATATGCGTTTGGATGAAAATGACAAATTTTTAGATTCGGAATTTATTGGGAAAAGACTCTTTTTAAATTATTACGAAGAATATATTGCTCTATATGTATAATTATATATAGTTTAGATGCATTTATGATGGAAATGTAATTATTTTTTGACTTGATATACAAAATCCCAATGCTGTTTTTAAACCCTTTTAGTGCAGCTTTCATTTGATAGTTCTTTTTATTATGTATTTATAACATAATATAATTTATATACCTTAAGCAAAATAAATGTTTTTATGCGAAAAATAACGAATAGGTAACGTCGATGGCTAGATTTTTGTCTTTGAAATTGTATTTTGATTTTGAAATGCGAGTTAGTTTGTACGTATGTTTGTGTTAGTTTGTTTTGATTTATCTTGATATCATAAATATTACAACCAAAAAAGCAATGAGGCCAAACAGACAAAGAAACTGATTTTTCTCATTTACATCAGTATAATGCGAACAAAATCAATTGACTACTTTGTCCTTAAGACTAAAAAGTAAACCAGGCTTCTAGTTAAATGAGACAATAATTATACAATTAGTGCTGGGGTACTTTCCGACACTGACCGGACGGTTATATCGGAGTCAAGTTCAGCCGACAACCGCGAGCGTTCACCTCTGGCCGTGAAAGCTAACCGAGTGCTTGAAGGGTTATGTGTAATTTTTTTATGAGCCAACGCTCGTCGCATTAGAGGTAAGCCATAGAAAAAGGAAGAAATCTATTACCTTTCAGCTTTGATGAAATTTAGCTAGATAAGTTCACTTTACAAAGTATAGATTTCCCGTATTGCGTGAACTAGCAATATATTTTTTTTTCGAAAGATTGATTAGTTGAGAACGCGGTAAATCATAGTCAGAGTGCTTGAAGGGTTAACATTTGTATTTTTTATGAGCCAACGTCGCATTAGTGGTTAGCCATTTAAGAAAAAGAAAGAAATCTGTAATCTTACTTTCAGTTTTGATGTATCATAGACTAGATAAGTCCACTGAGTGATAGATAGATAAGTCCATATAGATAATAGATAAGTCACATAGATAGATAGATAGATAGATAGATAGATAAGATAGATAGCATAAGATAGATAACATAGATAGATAGATAAGTCCACTAAGTGACTGACACTTGTCATTTGCAGGGTGGACTACGGGGTAGGCAGAGAGTATCGAGTAAGAGTATCCTGACAAAGCTGTCTGGCTTCCTTTACATTCATTACCCTTTTCACCATAAATACGCCCGTTTCAGAGACTCTTGACACTACCCTCGGATAATATCCGTGTGATATCAGATCATCGTGGAATGTCAACCTTGGTTTCTCCGGGAACCTATATCCATCCACATTCGCATTGTATATTTGCTTGGTCATTCTTTCCACTCGATTGAACCAGCGGAACATGCCCTTTTGCATTTTAACACCAACATGTTCTTTTAATCCCACTCTTTCTCGGATCTCACTGATTTTATTTTAGTGTTGCGATTATTAAGTATCATTTCCGAAATAACTTTACAATTTAACAAGAGAGAAACGCCCTTTACACATTAATAATATTAGAAGGTGTTTATTTTATGAGGACAAACTCAATAACTATGTCCCTTGAACTAATTAATTTAAAGTAACCAGGCTCTTGCTTAAATATTAGAGTAATTAGACAATTACTTGTGGGGTACTTTCGACACTGATCGGACGGTATCGAAGTCAAGTTCAATCGCACTCGCAGGCGTTTAACTCTGACCGTGAAAGTTGAACGAGTTTGTGGAGGGTTAACACTTATTTATATTTATTGTTTTATTCACTGCAATAAGTTAAGTGTTAATAAACTTAAAAAAACCGGCATTGATTTCATAAGTTAGTCATCTGGGTATAAAAAATATAGTATTATTTATTTATTCATTTACTTAATTCTTTATTGCACACAATTTATGACATAAAACAGAAATGCACAAAAGGTGGGCTTATCTCTAGATCTACAGATTTCTTCCAGCCAACCCTAAAAATTAGAATCTGTGATGAGACAGTGGAAGGCATCATGCACAATAAATAAATAACCTAAACATAGTAAAAATATTAAAAAAATCTCATAACAATGACATACTATAAAACAATGTAAATAATATTAATAAATCTATATAAATAAAAAAGTTAAGTTAAGTTAAGTAATATTCTTATGTAAATTATTTTCTTGATTTCCTTGGGATTCATTAGATTCGGACGTTATGACAGTGAGACCACCTTGAAAGTATGCTCTTTTAAATAAATAAATAATTTTTAAAATTGGTTCAGAAATGTCAAAGAAAAAGTTTACCATACATATAAAAATGTTGGCATCGAACGGATAATCCCTTCTTTTGTCAAAGTCGGTTAAAACGCGGTTTCAATCACGTAGTTTATTTAACATTTTCTAAAAAAAGCTGAGTATCTTTAGAATCGTTTAAATACTAATAATATACGTATTCAATTTAAATAAAAAGATTGGTACATACTGAGAAAAACGTTTCTTTCCTTATTATTATTTTTCATTTTATTTTTATGTTACTTCAATACTAGTAAGTATTGAAGTATTTAAGACACTGATCAGCCGGAGTGCCAGACAGAGAAAAAATCATCCCTGAAAATTTAGAGAACTTTTCAAGTGTTAACAGAAGTTTAAGTAACACTGACACTGACTTCAGTTAACATATTGACAAAACTACGAAGGCAAATTTTTACAGAGTCAGTAGATTCTAAATTTTTTTATATTGAACGGGAAACTCATGAAAATTGTGTTTAACTTTAAACCCAAGTCTAAACCCAGGCTTAAGATTATAGAAAATAGTGTAATATACGAGTACACATTGATCCGCCTTCGTTGGTCGAGTGGCTAGCGTACACGCCTAACTACAACGATCAACCGCGAGGCTCGGGTTCGATTTCCCGACGGGGGCAGGCATTTGTATGATGAACATTTAGTTGTCTGCATTTCCGGGTCTGGGTGTTTATTAATTTTATTGTGGTATCTATTTAAGTATTTCTATGTATTAGAATCGTTGAGTAACACCCATAACACAAGCATATAATTCACTTACTTTGGGGTTAGATTCAATTTGTGTGATTTGTCCAGGGATATTTATTTAATGTTGGGTTGTGCGTAGCGTGTACAAATCACATTTATTTAAATTAAAAAAAATGTAAGGGTAGGGAAATTTAGCGGTTTATTAATTTATAGACCTATCGAAAAACCAGTTGATATGTGTAACGGTATAGACCAACCACGAGGTGGGGTCGATTCCCGCCGAAGTTGGCATTTATGAGATAAGTGTTAATAAAATGTATTCTAAATAGTATCATAATATTATTACGTGAAGCAAAAACTTTGGCCCACTTTTCAGAAAATTGCCAAGACGGAGGAGTATGAAATTAGGCAAACTTATGTTTCATTTATGGGAGAAGTGTAGAATGCTAATATTTTTCAATAATACTTAATGCTTATAGAGTGCAATAAACTCAAAAAGAAAACATTACAAATACTAACATGCATTGAACACATATGTATATTATATAATATTATTGATAACGATAAATGATCGCCTCTGTGGTCTAGCGGTTCAGTTGTTGGACTTGATTGCATGAGGTCCCGGGTTCGAAGCTCGGGTCGGGCAACAAAAAGGAAAATTGGGTTTTTTCAATTTTCTAATAAAAAAAATGTTGCTCGGGATAGGATACGTGCCCGGTTGGCGATAGGCTGGCCACCTATCACATTGTGGGACTTAGTATCTTCGGCTAGTCGTGGGTGCCCATGATCACAGTTGGCGCACAAACTACATTCATAATGTTTAGAAACAAAGTAGTTGATCTTGATAAATGAAGATGGCGTTTTTATCAAAAAAACATAATTGACAATAGGACCATAATAATGCTTGAACATTATATTTTAATAATTTATACTGAATAGCTCCAAATTGAAATTTGTTATGGTCGAATTTCGACCACTTGGCGACCACCAGTCCTTTTAAATATTTCTATGTATTACCAGAGATTAGTAAATATATATTGTCTTTAGTATTAATTAGTATCTTAGTTTTTCCGACTAACACCTAAAACACAAGCATATAATTTATTTACTTGGGGGGTGGATCAACTTATGTAATTTGTCGCGGGTTATTTATCCTTAAATGAGATTATTTTTCAGTTAATAGCTGCAGTAAAGTAGTTAGCTTTTTAATTAGGTATAAGTTATCTATTAAAATACAGTGTAACAATTAGGAGATTTTAGTCACACAACATCAGAATCTGTATAAAAAAAGCAAAAATTGTTATAGCTGGAGATTTCACAGTGTATTTGTTAATTCTTTGATTTGGTTTTTAAATCGTAAGCAATTAAGCGACCTTCGTTAAGTGATTATATGACAGCGCGGCGCCCCAAAATTACTAGGTAGGTATAACATAGCATCAGTTTAAGAAATTAGCTATTGAGTATCTTCACGCCCATATCCCCGAAGAGGTAAGCAGAGGCAGAACCAGGGCACCCACGACTAGCCGAAGATACTAAGTCCCATACTGTGATAGGTGGCAAGCCTATCGCCAACCGGGCACGTTTCCAATCCCGACCAACATTTTTTTTTATTATAAAATTGGAAAAATCCAATTTACTTTTTGTTGGCTGACCCGGGATTCGAACCCGAGACCTCACGCAGTCAAGTCCAACAATTGGACCGCTCGACCACAGAGGCGACAAATTAGTTATTAAGTTTAATAGAAATTTTGTTGGACTTGACTGCATGAGGTCCCGGGTTCGATTTCCGGGTCGGGCGACAAAGAGAATATTTGGTTTTTCTAATTAAAAAAAATGTTGCTCGAGAATGGATGTGTGCCCGGTTGGCGATAGGTTTGCCACCCATCACATTGTGGGACTAAGTGTCTTCGGCTAGTCATGGGTGCCCTGGTTATGCCTATATGGGCGTGAAGAAACGTTTTCATATATTTTATCTATACATTTCAAAAATAATCAATTCAAAAATTCGTCTGTATGTGTTTTTTTGTATGTTTGTCACTCGACTGGTCTGCCTATTTATTGATGAATATTGATGATTGTTTTTGGGAATGTAAATAAGTGGCTTTGGAATTATATTTAATAAACCGTTTTTTCTAGTTATTTTTAAATATGTTTTATGTACTTCGATGACGTATGATTGGTAATGATTGTATTTTCGGTTTTTGAAGTTTTTGTACGTTTAAATGATTAATAATACATATTTAATACCGCAGAATCCCACCAAGAATACCAGATGTTACTAATTTTTTCAATGAAGTTTATGTGGTAATGTAGTACTTTAAGTATATGTACCTTTTAATTTTGACCTCCGCCAAATTTGCGGGTAACAGGCGCCAAAGTTAAATTGGTAAAAACAGTATCTACTTACATTTCTTATAATTTTGCCTTTTTATGATTATTTAAAAAAATCTAAAAATAGTAATTGTTATCATCTACTCACAGAGAGTTTTCGTAACTTTTAACAAAAGTTACAAATCTTTAGAAAAATGTAGCTTTGATTTTATTTTAAGTCTTGGTATACCATACATAAAAAGAACTATTTTTTTAGAGCAGCGTAACCAATCTGATGAGCCAAAAATTCTCCAAAACACACATAAAACTTCGCTATGAGTATAAACGTAAACTTCATTAGATCACATATATAGCTATCTAATAACAAAAGGAAAATGATCATGGCAAAAGCCATCGAACAAGCACTCGGCTTTCCTGATGATAAGAGATAACCTTAGCCTATAGACACCATAGATGTTGTAGGTGCACCGCTGTCCTGTGGTCGGGGTTTTAGACCAATTGTGAAAGTCTACCGGTTACCCTGACCTCTGGATTAGAACATGACAGAGCCATCATGGCAACAGGAAAAGGTAAAGCGGTGGATCCCTACCCGGAAAAGTTGCTGCACGACATTACTTTACCAGTGGTCTTGTTGGTAATGATCCATGTCACCTTTGCTTGCATCTTGCGACCTGTCAAGCAGGACGACACATGGTCATTTTTACACAGACGACTCGGACCAACACGGCGAAAATAGTTACATGAAAGTTATATTTGTAAAAGACTTATGGCTCTTCACTCTTTCGTCTCTGTGGTCTAGCGGTTCAGTTGTTGGACTTGACTGTATGAGGTTCCGGGTTCGAATCTCGGGTAGGGCAACAAAAAGAAAATTGGATTTTCCAATTTTCTAATGAAAAAAAATGTTGCTCGGGATTGGAAATGTGCCCGGTTGGCGATAGGCTTGCCACCTATCAAATTGTGGGACTTAGTATCTTCGGCTAGTCGTGGGTGCCCTGGTTGTGCCTCTGCCTACCCCTTCGGGGATATGGGCGTGAAGATACACTCTTTCGTAATAATTTCCTTGTACTTGTAAATTGTCAGTCTCATGAATGTACATTAAAAGCATAAAATAAGTGACAACACTATCTAATCTAATGCAATTTATTCTTAAGAAAATGAGTGGCGTTTGGGTTCTCTGGGATCTTGGGCCGTAGCAACACTTAGACTGTTGAGAAAAGTCTAACAATAGCTCAATAAAATAATTTGGTCATACCAATTATAAGATATGAGACAATAAAAGATCTTGCGCATATGTTGGTACATACACATCAAGAAATGTGCAAAACAAATATAACCTTTGCTTACATATGGGTTACATTTGAGATTTAAAAGAAGTTTTGAAGACCTTGCCAACTTAATTCTAGAATGTCATGCTTTTTGGGTAAATCGGGTCACTTTTCCATCCGGAATGAAAACGCAATGGTGGCGAGCACTAACATTATGGTGAAACTAAATCTGGAAAACTTCTACCACCTTGACATGGTGACAAAAACTAAGAATCACCGCAACGAAGTGCTCATTAGCAAAGAAGAGTAGAAAAGCAGATGGTATCAAATCTTAAATAGTGTGTGTGTAGCATCATAACTTTAAAAAACATTTCGATGTTATTTTTTTTGTTTTAAAGTTGCAGTTATCGAAATAGATTTTAGCTTTATTTAGGCGTAAGCTTTTGGCAGGGGTAAGTGTTTTTTTTTTAACTTAAGTGTTAAGTGTTTTGAGAGAAAACATAGCAAACCAACACACTGCTCTCTAGACTGAAAGAGGCAACCGCGAACTATTGGCGCGTCAGCTGATACATTGCGTATGGGCTTTGTTGTGTTATTACCTGTGCATTATTTATTGGCTATGGCTACCATATCCTCTGCACCCGAAATATATCAATAACAAATACTGTCATTTGATGGTGACAAAAAAGGTTACGGGAATTTTATATTTAATAATAAATAAATATTCCTGGACAAGATACAGACATGGAAACTAAGACCAAAGTAAGCAAATTATATGCTTGTGTTATGGGTGTTAGTCAACGATATTAAGACATAGATATACTTAAATAGATACGAACTATCGAATATATTCAACCAACATCCAGACTCAGAAATGCAGACATCTAAATGTTCATCACCCAAAGGCTAACCCCTGTCGGGAATCGAGCCCGTGCCCCCCGGGTTGGTTAGTATAGTTAGACGTGTACGCTAGCTACTCCATCAACGGGGTGGATACATGACTCGTTTTTCAAAGTTTCTGACCTCCTTACTCACTAAACTCAGTCCCCTCTTTGGTTTAGCGGTCCAGTGTTAGTCATAGCTTTATGAGGTTTCGGGTTTGATCCCTGAGTCGGACAACAATGCTATATTGTGCCTATAGGTTATGCACGTGCCTGTAGGTTATGCACCTATTATATGGTGGGATTTAGTGTATTTAGGGAAACGGGCGTGTGGATACATAAACTTTTGTATTAGACCGCCATAGTGGCACAAAATCAATGCAATATATGTATAGACTAATCTTTACATTTAAATGGGATGTTTACTTGTATTAATATCCAAGTTAATGATTAGTTTATCAAAATGCTTATGTATCCTTGGGCATTTAACATCCTGTTATTATTATTTTATAAATTTTCAGCGAATTGTTATTGTTACATTGTGAATCCCGGGTGTAGACCGTGAACCCAGCGCGGGCGCATGTTTATCATCAGTCGGATGATCCGAGGCCGCTATATAAATGGACGACTAAAGTACCCGGCACCATTTGTGACTAAACACTTCTGCTGCGAGCTTCCGCAGAACGAGGCCACGCTGACCGTCAGCTGAATTGAGACAATTGGCACTTAACAACTCTTCCGCGATGTATCCATTAAAACTTTTACTCATACTGGTAATTGCTGCGTCTGCGATCGACGCAGCCCCTTTCTTCGACGCGATTTACGACGCCATATACGGCAACGGCAGACGATCGTATGGATACGGCGACTACGGATACAACAGGTTTAATGGATACGACTATGGATACCAAGGACACCAAGCACGACAGCCCAAAGCGAGAGGGAAGTCCTGGAAACAACTTTGCAAAGTCCACTATCCAGACTCAGTAAATGGGGTTCCTGGGAAGGCTGGAGTGGTTTGTCTCTGAGGTTCAGACCGCGTGTTCTACGCTATGGAGAGATTGCTACGTCGACGGAATATTATGAGGATGGGTTGATTTGTATAATGAACTGGGATAATTTCGGTACTAGAGTGTTTTGAAAAGTGGTGTTTAAGTTTTTTTCCTTAATTTTCGCTAATGCTCAAGCATATTTACCCAGTGTGTTGTGTTTAGAAGATAACCTTGTGATAATTCGGTTAAGTTTCGTTTTAATTTAGTCCATTAAGTAGTTGTAATTTGAACTCTGCTAGAACACGCGATTATGATAATTTATTGATACGAAGTATTACTCGGTACTTAAATATTTGAAATATTAAAATGCAAATCCAAAATTGAATATATCCGTCTTGTTGGAAACTGCCAGTCTAGAAGACTTTAACTCGTATTTATTTTTATATACAATATCAGATGTTATAAGTTATAAGATTATTAATTGAGCTCATATTATCTTTGATAATACTTTGGTAATACTTTTTGAATTTCTTCATCATAAAAATAGTAAACTTAAAGTTGCTATATCCTGCAATAGAAATAATTTGAACCCAAAAACTGAATTTTTGTTTAAGAACTCCAAACGATTTATAAAAATGAAAAATCATATTTTTAAAATATTTTGATTTAGCACTTTTCCCGCGTTTGGAATTCACTACATAGTATAAAACAAAGTCGCTTTTCTGTCCCTATGTCCATTTGTATGCTTAAATGTTTAAAACTACTCAACGGATTTTGTTGCGTTTTTTTAATAAAGTGATTGAAGAGGAAGGTTTACGTGCCAAGGGCAGGCCGCTAGTAAAATTATAAAATAAAATTTGGATTTTTGGAAATAAGCTTGTAGCTATCTTAACAATTAGTAAATCAGTTGAAATAGTATAATGATTAAAGTAAGTACAAGATTATTTTAAATAATTCCTAAATTTAGACCTAGATTTACATGAATCTCATATTTGATAAGAGAGTTTTCAGTCAGTTAAAACAGAATGTTTAAAACAAAATATTGTTGGAGCTTGTTAGGAATATATGCTACAGGAACATCTGATATGACTAGAATATTTAAGTAACATATAATTTAGATCTAGATTAAGTTATAATGTTACAAAGTAGATTGTAAAGTTGTTTTATTATATTTCCTGAAATGAATATTTTTCGGCTCAGCTACGTTATAAGTTAGTTATAAATATTTATGTAAATATTAAACGGTGTTTTACAAAAAAAAAACTTTTTTTTTTCTCCATTGTTGTAGACTTTATTGAAGATTATAAGTATAAGTAGCTCGTAAAAAATGATCTTTGGTTTTGGTCCTTTTTTTATGATATTGGAAGGCAAACAAGCAGACGGATTTCTTGAAGGTAAGAAATTCACGCCGCCTAGAGACACTAAAGGTGGTAATGGTGCGTTGCCAGCCTGAAGCCGGGATGTTAGGTCTCGAACAAAAGTAAGTTTATCGGCTATCTTACCCTCCAAACCGGAACATGTCATGACATTATGGCGGCAGGAATAGGTAAGGCGGTGGTACCAATCCAGTTGAGTAGTTGCGAAACTCTACCACCTACACCGAGATCAAGAGTAAGGGGTAGAATCTGCGATATCTCGACCAGTTAATACAACCACCTCACCTATAGGTACTTCTCGTGTTAGGCCGGATTCCTATGTAGAATATGCCATCTGCCTGGCAGCTGGTAAGACGCGAGCATAGGTTATTTAGATTATTACCCAAATACTACTGGTGGTAGGGTGCTATGCAGCAACTGTTCTCCTGTTTTGCTCTTGGTCCGCTGAGTGAAATAGATCATCTGAATTCCTACTAGGCAGCTAGTAAGAGGCGAGCAACAAGACTACTGGAGGTGGAGTGCTGTGCAGCAACTTGAACGGGTTGTATCCACTGCCTTACCTATTCCTGCCGTCATAATGACAGTGTGATGTTCCCGTCCTGTAGGGTAGCCAGTAGACTTAGATAAGTTGGACTGCATCGGGTCACGGGATAGCGACGCACATACGTCACTTACGGTGTTACGGCATCTGTGGTCTAGCGGTCCAAGTCTTGGACTTGATTTCATGAGGTACCGGGTTCGAATCCCGGGTTTCTAATAAATAAAATTGCTCGGGATCGGATATGTGCCCAGTTGGTGATAGGCTTGCCACCTATCACATTGTGGGACTTAGTGTCTTCGGCTAGTCGTGGGTGCTCTGGTCGTATTTCGGGAATATGGGCGTGAAGATACTAATTTACTTACGGTCACGATCGTAACTTATATCAGGAGACTCAATGCTTCAATGGGGTGTAGCTATTTGGTTAACTAGACTTAGTTCTCATATTTTTTTTAGTTTTTGGCAACTGCCATTACAATTAAGATTATAGAAGTTATGTCGGGGTCTTGGTTCAAGCGGTAACCTCTTTACATAAGCTCAATTAGTGAGATTTGGCGGCCACAAGGAAATTCATAATATACTAATTTCTTTATACGCACCTAACTTGTGCACTTTAAAGTAACAAAATTGCATAAAATTATACCAAAATTTACTTATTTTGCCCATTATACGAGCACACACGAAGTTCAATAATTACGAAAAATTGCGAACATCTTTTCTCCCGATAGCGCCGAAATTCCCTTCCGTACTGTTCCATATTTGTGCTGTGTCATCGTGTTTTGTTTTTAAAGAGTAGCTGGTAAATAAAGATCGCAGGTTGACAACACGTTTATATCCATGCTTAGTGTTTAGAGGTAACTTCTTTTGCCATCAGGAAATCCGTCTGTTTGCTTTCCAATACCACAAACGTAAAACGGTGGTAGAATTTGAAGATTTGTGTGACTTTGCTTATGAGCTTCTATGATGCAAACTTCAAGAGGTCGGTTCAAAACCACATTCATCTTTATTAGTGGTTAAATTTATTTCACCCGTTGGGGAAATCGAAACTGACGTGTTTTCCGGAAAATAGAAAGTATTGTATCTTCACGCACAAATCCTAGAAGGGGCAGGCAGAGGCACAACCAGAGCACCCACGACTAGTCAAAGACACGAAGTCAAAGGTGATAGGTGGCAAGCGTATCGGCAACTGGCCACATATCCAATCCCGGCTAACGTTAATTGTATTAGAAAATTGAAAAGACACTTTTCTAATTTTTTTGTTGCTCGACACGGGGATCGAACCCGGGAACTCAAGAAGTAAAGTCCGACGCCGGACCGCTAGCCCACAGAGGCGATCTAAAGTCAAGTGTTGTAAATGTAAAATAATTAAAAAAACGAAGATTGTCGTGTTGATTGTTTGAGGTGGTCGCAGACTTGCATACATGGTGATAGATCCTGGCCATTATTTAGCGACGAACAAGTTAGTAACATTTGATTTGACTTCCGATACGATTTAGCATTTATATGAAGAAAATATTTCGCTGGCTTAAGTTTCAAACTCCGTATCTCCATTTGGTAAAATTTTACAGGAGGAAGAAAAAACTGTTTTATTAAATAACTAACAACAAAAAAAAATAGACAAAAAACTTATTTTCCATTAAAATATATGTTTATACTAGATAGCTAAATATATTTTTTTTTACTAGATGACATTAAAATCAATATTTCGAAAGTTTTGGAGTTACAAAGTATGAAAACGAAGCCCACGATTTGTAATTTCTAAGAGGGTGTTTCACTTTTTTATATACTACTAGCTGTCCCCGCGAACTTCGTTCCGCCCGTTCAGTTTGTATGGGAAAAATTAAAATGTTGTTTTTCCCAGTTTCCTCATAATCGAACAGGATAACATGTATCCTATGTCCTTCTCCTGGTTCTAAGCTACCTCCCCATAAATTTTCAGCCTAATCGGTTGAGCCGTTCTTGAGTTATAAATAGTGTAACTAACACCACTTTCTTTTATATATATAATATATATATTTGTATTCCTGTCTACTAGTAGGTATTTTTTAATTAAAACGATACGTTGAATAAACAATTCATAACACGATCCTATTACAATGTTCTTATTATAAGGTTGTATAAGGTGTGATTTGTGTAAGCAAAAAGTTGTATTTTTTTTAATGAATAATTGTCAAATGAGCAAGCGGTTCACATGATGGAAAATTATCTCCACCAACAGCTACCAATTCCAAATGTCTCCCAGTTGCTGTCATTTTTTTAAAAAGGGTAATCTGGATTTGTGCAGGTCCTTAGCGGTTTCGGAACACTGTCGCTGGAAATAGATTCCAAAATGTAAATTCTAAAAAATGTTGTAGTGAGAAAATGTCAACGGAAACAGAGTTTTTCCCCGTGTTGGTCCGGGCTCCTTTCCTGCCAGGCAGCTCGTAAAAGGCGAGCATAGGCTTACCGTCACTAACACCGTGATATCTGACCAGGTGGTAGAGTTTCGCAGCGACTCACACAGATTGGTACCACCGCCTTCATTTCGGGTTCATTCCTGCGATTAGATTTCATGAACACTGTCGAATATTCGTCGAATTTCAATTTCTAGACAACTTTCAAATATCATATTTAACCTTTTTTTTCGTGGGGAAATCCATCATGTATACACAAATGGATAGCCAATTGCAGGGGAAGTGGCGGGTTATGTCAGACTCCTACTGACTAAAACCCCAGGGTGTCCACCCCTTCGCCAGGTACCGGAGCTGTGGGAATGCTTTCGCACACATCCATAGCCCCGGCGGCGCCAGATCCTTCGATCTCCATCGGGCAGCCCCTCTCAACAGGGGGCCGCATATCGTCGGAAGTGGTGCACGGAGACACAACGTGCACCACTTCGGGGGTTCCAGTGGCGACAGGCACCCCCGTACCTGCCGCAACCCCATCTCGACCAGGCGCGCTAGATGGAAAGCCCGCCCCCCTTCTCCGCAGGCCCGGAAGCCGTCAACCCTGGCGGGCCCGAGGGCCCACCACCTTGAGTGCGCTCCTCATGCCCCCTTTTGGACAGAGAGGGGTACTGAGGAGCGCCCTCCCTGGTCCGAATTAGTTTCACCGGGGCCCCGGCTCGACCCCAGTTACTCACCCCCCCNNGGGGTCATATTTAACCTGACTTAAGTATTCCTTCTTGTTATTAAAGACGGACTAATGTAGGAATAAAATTAAATTGATTTTGTAGTCTATATCACATTTTAATAAAGATTATTATACCTTGGAGTAAGAAAAGAAAGAAAAGAAAAGAAAATATATTTATTTGCGGAATATGTGTGTTTAAGTTGTTACAAAATTATTTAAGCTTTCTAACATATTCTACCACATTGTGGTGTGCAAATGTTTAAATATTTTTAAAAACTGATTATTTAGTTATATACACAATGTTTAAATATTCATTCAACATATAGTTTTATTCTTATTACAATTTGAATTATAACTTACAAACAATTTTGAAATGTTAACAATTTTAGCCCTGTCTTCCGTAAACTATCACCGTTTCCAAACCTAGCCAGTCGGGAGAAGAAACGGCGAAACAAACTCCTCGGCAGTCAGTACTATAACGTATCGTCCTTTAGTACTTGACTCACAGAGTAGAGTAAGTATTAATAAACACATATTAATAAGAAGGAATACGTTTGTATGTTGTGCACGGTGAGATTATTACATTACATAAAATAATACATGATATGTAAAAAAATAGCTACATTATGTTATTAGCCTCTATCTTGAGAGCAGTATTTGAGTAAGATAAAATATGTACATACATACATGTCTTCACCAACCCAAATCTCTTACAAGATAGGTTGAGAGTAGTCAGGATTCCTACAAATCTGCTTTGCTTCCTTTGCGTTTACTCTTTTCGTGCAGACTCCGATTTTGGAGACTCTTGGCTCCATCTTAGGATGGGCAAAAATTCGGGCAATTAGAAAAAATAGTTATACAAAATTTTTTTTTATGATATTGGAAGGCAAACAAGCAGACGGGTTTCCTGACGGTAAGATATTCACGCTGCCTAGAGTCACCAAAGGTGCGTCTCAACCTGAGTCTTAGGTGTCAGGCCTCGAGCAAAAGGAAGTTTATCGGCTACTTTACCCTACGAACCGGAACAAGTCAACGACAAGCACTAACGTTATGGTGGCAGGAAAAGGTAAAGCGGTGATGCCAATCCGGGCGAGTTGCTGCGAAACTCTACCACCTAGTAGGATGTCAAGTTGTTAGTGGCAGTAAGTCTATTCTCGCCTTTCACGAGATGCCTGGCAGGAAGGCACATGCACAATTCTGCAAAGGAGCCCGGACCAAGACGGGAAAAATCTCACATAAATACATGAATCCCAAAAATATTATATATTTTATGTCTCGGATTTTTGGTTAACCGTGAGCATTGTAATTTTCAATAATTTATATTGGGTCTTAGGACTAAGGATATAATTGTGTATGTTTTCTAAGGATAGAGGCAATAAGCAAGTTAGAGATCTTGACAAAATGATAATAATGAATGTATTAAAACGCGCATTTCCTTGATTTTCTTAGTTTTCTTCTATTGTTTCCTACTAAATTTACCTACTTTTGGCGGTCAAGGAAATATGCTTGTAGGAGATATGAACCGGACACGGATTATTTTTATCAAAAAAGGAAGTTATTTTTGGAGCATTGACATACATAATATTTTAAATCATATGTTTCTTAATTTTGAAATAAAAATAGGCGTGAAGGTAAATATATATTTAAAATGATATCTGCCTCGGCACATCTCATGCGCGGCGAAGGTTTTCGTCATTTTATCATGCTTGATTCAGTTTATATGAAACAAATCACATTAGTACTTTTATAGCACGTACAGTGAACTATTCCGCTGGCTGCCAGATTGCTGATGTGGCCTCAATATATCAGCGAAAAAGATAATTGGAGACAAGTCAATTCAAACTCATTTAATGCAAATGTCTGTAACTTGAATACTGTCTGAGTTGCAGTCTTTTGGTTTCCTACGGGTTGCACTTTGTAGAGTGTGCTATAAAAATACACAATATGGTTTTGCCGGCTTTTATTATTAGCTGATAATTGAGACGTACAGCTAGGTCCGTCCGCATCGTCAGCATTTGGTTTCTTTTGTTTGTTTTGTTTGGTCTCACAAAAGATTTACTTCCGTTTTTATTACTCGAAAAGCTAAGGAATGAAATCTTTGTTTGAGGTATTTTCTCAACTACCTATGCGCCTTAAAAGAAAGAGTGAATAGGCACCTTCTAGATAAATATAATTCAAGCCTCATCCCCTTCTTCACTTTCCATTAGGTGAGGTAAGGATCATCAGGCTAATTAATAATTAAAAAGTCTATTCTAGTCTATTTAATAAAAGCACCTACTCGTATTTGTTGTAGATATTAAAACATACCGTCCAGTGTCGGTTTTAGAACTAAAAGCACCCTGGGCAAAAAGTTATCCCCTTCTAATGAGTAAGTAAACCTCTTAGAGATGATCTCGTTCAATTACCAGTCAGGCGACCCTTTCTATCCAGGGCCATGGATAGTGGCCCAACATCGCCGTAACCTAATGCCGCTACTAGCGATGTTCGAATTTTGTTTATTTATCAAACAGAAAAACAGATACATAAAAAAGATTTTCTTATAAAAATCATTACAATTCATAAGTCTATCACGTACAATTATCGAAATATAATCGACTGAAATTATTATTATATTACCTACCAATGATACAGATCCCGAAGATTTCACACTAAATTCGACAAAACTTCTATAAATCATTGTATTAACTTATATTATGTTTTTGTAATGACGAAAGTCACATTGTTTTATGAACGCTTGACACGCTACAAGCAATTTTACCAATGACTTTACGATACATAGATCTAGCGTTTATTATCTTAAATTAAAAAAAAACACAATGCCTGAATTTTTGTAATAAGCAATGCACGTTTATGAAAGTTGTTTATGTTTATATAATACAAACATAATTATTTAATGTTGGTGAATAATACACGAGTCGAAAATATACCTTTCTTTGTCATTTGTCTGCTCAGTCTATCTCATTCGCACAATGATTCCATGATTAAATTTTGGGAGCATATTTTGTAATGATTCTGAGCACTTTATTTGGAAATATTTGTGTACATAGCTAGCAGTTTCACGCAGCTTCGCGTGCTTAACTTGCCTTCTACAGCATCGATTTTGATGAAACAAATCTTTCCTCTTTATAATATTAGTATACATATAGTTTTGTAGAATATGCTTATAACATACCTAACATGATGAATTTGTTTAAAGTTAGTTATAGAATAAGCAGGTACCTACTCTACTCCAGAACCATCTGATCTAAAAAGAAGATAATTATGTGCAAAAGGATTTTTGTGTGGACAAAAAATGTACTACCTTCTCTTTAGACTGAAGTTTGCCTAACCTACCTACCTAAATGCGAAAGTTTTTATGTTTGTTTGTTACTCCTTCACGCAAAAACTGCTAAACCGATTATCATTAAATTTGGTAGACACATAGAGAGTAACTTGGATTAGGACATAAGATTGTTTCTATCTCGAAAAGAAATCCTGTGGGACCATTTACCACGCGGGCAGCACCGCGGGCAATAGCTAGTACTGTAAATATAGCAAACTAGCGACAAGCCCCGGCTTCGCACGGGTATAAAATTATTCTTCCTCTTCAATCACATTATCTATATAAAAAAAACCTATCAAAATCGTTGCGTAGTTTGAAAGATTTAAGAATACAAAGGGATATAGGAACAGAGGAATCGATTTTGTTTTATACTATGCAGTGATATTGTGTTATAAAGCAAATATTAGAAAGAGCTGTGATCTCTTTCCTTATCTACAGTTGTATCTGTTTGACTTTACCGACGTTTACAGAAAATATGTATCATATGTGTTTAGCATTGCAATGTAAATTGCATATTTTAGAATTATGTATATAATTTTTAATTTATGTAAATAGAGCGTCATTATTGCATTATGTTCTACTTAAAAAAATGTACCTCGAACTTCCTTAAAGTAGCTTCAGAGATTAGTAAGTTAATTCTTACTTAGTTACTTATCTTTACACCAAGTCCCTTACTGGATAGACAGAGAGTATCGAGTGTCACTAGTCGGTCACGATCCTTCCAGAACTTTAAGCTTCCTTTATACAAACGCACCGGTTTCACTTCAGCGACTCTTTTGGATCCTCGGATAAAATCTAAGAAATTTTATTATGGTATGTCAAATTATGGTACCTCCAGGAATCTTCATCAATGCAAATTCCCATTTCACGTCTGTTTTGTCAATTTTTTATCTGTTCTGCCCTTTCTCATTTTTAAATCAATACCTAATTTCAATCTCACACTTTCTCGGATCTTACTGGTACGAGTGCGATCAGTAGGTATGACTGCTCAGATTTTCTATAGCACTCCAATTCGACCGCATTTATCCTACTTTCTTGCTTTTCTAATATACCCAAATTTTGCTTCGAAAAAGAACGTTGGCATAAGTACAGAATTGAACTGTGTCTCAAAACAGCGCTTTAAAATAGCTTACCTTGCACTACATTCACACTATTCTCTGCATACATTCTCCTTTCTACATTCGCAGTTTATCTTCCATCCCTGCTAAAAGCACTACCAAGATATAGAATTTCGTTCACTTGTTCTGACACTTCATCGTCGACTAAAACAGTTAAAGTTAGTTAAAGTTACTTGTAACATTTTGACTTCTTAAAAGTCTGTTTTTTAATCTCAGAGACTGAATTGACAGATGTGTCAAGTTTATGAAAAACTATATAGCCTAGTTCTGTGATACCGATTTTTTTGGAACTTAATTTTTGTAGAAAAAGACACCGAAATTTATTTTGATACTACAACCCTAAATTTACTAGCCATTTTTAACTGATTTCGACACAGAAGAACGTGACATCAATATATAATTTTTTAATTTAAAATAGGGCATTTCCGAGGTTTCAAAGAGTCAAAGGTTTCAAAGAGAGTTTTAAAGTATGTTAACCTTATTCGTCCTTCAGTCTGTTGAAGTGTTCAAATGCGTCTGTTGTGTGTGTTATGTAAGTTACATACCAAGGAATATAAATACTCTGGAACTTACATACCATTATTATGTTATATAAAGTTTGACGATTTTAGTTCTGCGTCAAGTTTTAAATAAAAAAGTAACAATCTTGGGACCTACATAAATTACACTAATTGATCAAACCCAAATTAAGCAATTTTTATGCTTGTATTAATGGCGCTAAGCAACGATACCAATAGATATATATGTACTTATACAGTAATAATTTAGTTAATATACATATATATATTTTTTTGTTGGTCCGGGTTCTCTGTATAGGACCATCTGCCGTCTATTCAAAATCCTTAATATACAAAAAGGAGGAGGTTGTAAATGTGTTCAAACGCTATTTTTTATGTATTTTTACGATTGCTCAGTCAGTTATTTAAAAGAGCGTTCTTCTGAGGAGTACGGATTTAGTGCCGATGGTATCAGAGAACGGTACTAGGTCTGGATCTGATGTTGTAATACTAGAGAAATGGAAAAAACACTCAGTCACAAACAAATACACATTCAAACACTCACTAATTTTTTGTAACATTGAAATCATATTGGTTATTTGTAGTTTTACTGATTTTTTTTTTGATCCTTTGGAAAATTCTCCGCGTTGGTCCAGATTCCTCTGCAGGATCCAGGCAGATCGTAAAGGTGAGCATAGGTTTACCGTAACTAACACCGTGACATCTACTTGATGGTAGAGTTTCGCAGCGACTCGTCTGAATTGGTACCACTGCCTTATCTATTCCTGCCGCAACAACGTCAGTGTTTGCCATTGACGTGTTTCGGTTCGCAGTATAAGCCATCCCGGCATCAGGTTGGCAACGAACTATTACCACTTTTGATGTCCCTAGGCGGCGTGAATTCTTACTATCAGGGAATATGTCTGCTTGTTCGCCTTCCAATATCATAAAAAAAAGTATGTATACATGTACAAATGTAGGAAATCAGAAACAATATTTAAAAAAAAACATAAGAAATTAGATCAATAGTCCTCAATCAGATGTAAAGTACATGTTTATTTTGATTGTGCATAACTTATGGCTTTTCCTCTTTTCTAATTATATGGTTACGGTATAAATGTCAACGGGTAGGCAGTATTTCGAAGTATAAAAATACTCTACGTCAATATTTCGCAGGGAGAGGCAAGTGAACGACCTGAAATGACATTGAATGTTGTACTGAAACCAGTTATTTGTTATTACAATTAATTGTATACGAAAGGCTGACCGAAGATTCGGTTCCGGGTTAACTACGGAACTCCTGACATTTGAGACGTTTGTAACTTTTATTTCTTGTTTTTTTTTTATTGAAGTTATCTAAGTTATACTTACTTCTTTAGGCGCGTTAGGAAAAAATGATGAGGTTAAATTTTTACGATGCGCGCGCACACCGTCACGAAAAACCGACATGATGAAGTTAGCTATAGATAACATTTTAGTTTTTCAAAAAAAGGTACCAACAAAGTAAAAGTAAGGACATCTACGTATGTTTGCGTGAGAACTGACAACTGTATTTACAATATTTCTTTATTTCTATGGTTAGTGTCATTTTGTATACAAATGTAAAATAAGGCAAAAGATAAAACTTTTAAAAACATTTTTATCTTATTACGCCGAAGAAGTATAACTTCTAACGCGTGTACATAAGTACACCCACAATTTTTATTTTTTTTTGTTATGGGAATAGGTTATGACTGACATCACTAAGTGATTAATTCAGTAATATTAAAATCAGCGAGGGATGGGTTCATCAAGTGACTATACTTACTAAATTGATTTTTTCCCCTCTACTTTGGTCCCAGACCTCCTTAAAGAATACAGGCCAACTGCTTATCAGGTATCTCGTAACAGACGGTTCTTTCTCGTAACGGACAATTTGCTTGCACTAGGCGGTAAATTGGTAGTAGGCTATCGAGATAAATTACCTGGATTCGGGAATCCTACTTTATTTTGCGCCATCATTGTGTCATAGTCTGAGTATGTTGGCCGAAAACCTCATATTATATATTATTGGTGAACTATCTATCTTCATCTTGTTCTAATAATTAATTTTGTAATGAAAATAAAAAGAAATAAATACTAAAACATTGTTAGTAATTAAGTAACTAATAGTTTATTTTTATAAACCCCTGGTAAAATATTTGGACACCGCAAATTAGTAGAATATTTTGGAATTCCCAGATAATTTTGTAACATATTTTTGATACACATAAGTATTTTACTAAGATTAATATCTTACTATTGAAATATTTGCACACCACTAGTTGTTAGAATATGTAGAAACATCTAAATAATTTCGTAACATCTCATATTCCGCAAATAAATCTTTTTTCTTACATTTTATTTCATTTCAGACATCCCGTAACGTAAAAGCTTACTTATAACGTGACAGAATCCGCTGATAGGTTATTTGTGTATACTATAGGACCATTATTATAACTTAAAATTAATTAACCTCCGTGAAACTATTTGGAATATGTTATAAATACTACGTACACACAAATTAAAGAAAAATCCAAAATTCTCAGTTTTTTAGTTATTAAAAATATAGTTAACATTTTTAAGTGCTCTTGTACTTTCTTTGGAAAACTCGAATTAGTTTCAGTTATATAATAGAAAAAAGAAAAACTATAAAAAACTTGCCCTTAGCGTTTTAAGGGACCTCAGATACAAAAAGTTAAGAGCGGGGAAGTGTAGAGGGCACAACGCCAGCTGGTAGTTTTTAGTTATCGCTTTCAGATAACTTTTTTCTATATAGTATTTACAATATAGTATATAGTTATTTTTCTGTATAGTATTTTAAGTGGTTTCATGAAGATAGAGGCCTGAATTTCGAAGTTTTTTAAGTTTTATGTTTTACGACTCCAGTGGAGGCAGAGTGTGGCATTTTTTAGTGTAAATGACATAAAGATTGACAAAGCAGTGCAAATGCAGAAGGGTATCGGGTACCAGAGGAGATCTAGGTTAACATTCTACCATCATATTGCTCGGATATTACTCGAAGGTGGTGTCAAGAGTCTCCGAAACCGCCGTGTTTGTATGATGAGGGTAATGAATGTGAAGAAAGCCAGAAAGGCCTGCCAGTATCATGAGATTTGGCAGAGGGTATCTCTGCATACAGCGTAAGAGACTTGGCGTGAAAATATGTATGTATGTAACTGACAAACATTTAAATGTCATTATGGCAGAATGACAGTATCAATTCAAGCAAATAATTACAGAACTCTACAATATAGTTAAAGAATATATTTTATTTAATAATTTATTATAAACAGGAAAAAGTAATTAATATACAAAAGAGACATTTTTTATTATTTACAAATAGCATTAAAAAACTCTTTCATTGCAAATTTCATTAAAGAAAAAGAACACTAAGAGACGAAGGTTGCAGGTTCAATTCTAGAATCGATTGATTTTTTTTCCTTTTTTCAAATCGTTTACGATGTACAAAATAAATTTATTCATCTACTTTTGTTTTTTCAAAAAAACCAAACTTGGTTATTACAAAATAATCATTTTTAACAATAGAGAAACTCCTTTTTACTGAGCCCAATACTTTTTAAGTTTATTTCGGTTTAGTAATTAGTAACATAATTTTTATTTGTAACTGGCTAAAATCAAGTATGTACGAATGGTTCCATATCATCTTTAATAGAAAATCACGTTTTTTATACTGGAGCCCTCCTTTAATATTCAATTTATTGTTATTTAATTATTTATTTTGAAAGGTAATATACAAGTAAATATTCTGTGAAAATTTGAAGCGTCTTCCTGTTACCGTTCTTGATATTGAGTTGATTCATATATTAAATTTCAGCTTTCTAGCTATCACGGTTTATGAGATACAACCTGGAGACAGACAGACAGACAGATAGACAGACAGCGGAGGCTTAGCAATAGGGTCCGTTTTTACCCTTTGGCTACGGAACCCTTAAAACTACTTTTTTAATGTTTTTAACAAGTCATGTGCTATAAGTAAAAAAATGTTTGTTCTTATTTTTAACCGGTTTTGACGATCCTCTTTTGAAAAGTTAGGGCATCATTCCTCGGTGGTCCCTTGACTAGTAGTTTTTGAGTTATATTTAATAACGAATATTTTTTTATGTTGACGACCAACAAAAATGTAATCTACTTTACTTTACTATTAACTAATAGGGTTTTACCGTGATTAATTATTTTAAGATAATATTCGCTTTAATTAACAAAAGTTTGGTTGTAGGTAACAGTCTGTCCGCAAGTCACTTTCTGTGGTTTTGTTAAACACAAAAAACATTTTTCTGTCTACTGTTTCATTTGAAATTAACTATTGTGTAACAGTAGTAAATTAGTTGTGTTTTAGTATTTTATGAAAAAGGGGGTTAAGAAACAGTTTGCAAGATAAATATTTCATGAGTCACGTGCTCACCTAACTCATGACATAAATTCCATATAGTTTATAATAACATTTGGTAACGCAAGTTATTTAGAAAGGCTCAATTAAGTGTTTCTCGTTACAGATATGGCGTAAGGATTCATTTTTCCTCTTAAGATGTTTTTTTTGTGAAGTCCGTCTTTGTAACAAGATGACCCGATAGATGACATCAATAAATATTATGTATAGCAGTTACTAATATTGAATTCGAAAGTCATTCAACTGGCAGTTATGTAAAATAAATATTGTTTAGTATTTATGTAGGGCGTTAGCATTTGCCATTCATTTAGTTATCTCAAGTTTAAAGGGGATTGAACTTTTTTGTATGAAGCCTGGCTTAGTGCGTGGCCGCCATTTTGTGTTTTTTTCAAAATGGCGGCGCACGATCATTTCTTCAAATATGGATAGGGAACACTTGTACAAACAAAAAGTATTAGGATCAAAATATCCTAAAGTGTCACGTTACAGAGCTATTTCCAATACAAATGGATGAAAGTACAAAGGTAAGGTAAGAACAAAGGTTCAAACCCCTTTTGCATCTAATTAAAGATATTTACAAAATCAGGCTCCATTTATTTGAAATTAACCATAGTGGTCATAGAAAATTGCGTCAGGCTTTTTGATAAAGCGGTGGCCTCCATACTTAAGCTCATTTAGTGAGATTTGGTGGCAACGAGGAAATACACGATACACTGTCTTCAAAAATATTTCAAATGTGCACTTTAACTTAACAAAAAACCTAAATTAAATAATCATACGAACATTTATATACCCGAATATCAATAAACTTCTATCACGATGGTGATAATACTCAAAATTTTTATTTTTGCTATGTTTTTTTTTAATTTTCTAATGTTTGTGATAAGGATCTGTTCCTTGCATTAATGTACTTAATTTATTCAACAAAATAATAGTGAAATGGTTTCATCTGTTCGCACTTCATGTAGATATTAGTTTTTAGCCGACTCGAAAAAACGAGGAGCTTTTATAAGTACGAGTAATAATATTATAAGATAATTCGACTCTTTCACGTTTGTTACCCGTAGTTGCTATGTTGGTTTGAATATGCAACTGTGGCCTATGGAAACTTGATGTTATAGGTGTGTTACTGTCATGAGACCAAAGTGTTAGGATGAAAAAACAATTACTCAAAACAATGTTTTTGTTAACCCTCAAAAACTAGACTACGATTAAAGAAATTGATAAATTCAGAGAAAGATACAAATGTCGCTACGATACTAGCTTAAACTCTGAGAATGACGCACAAAATACAAGTATATGAGTAATGGCAATAATCCAATGCCCCAATACCGATATAAAAGACCAGGCAATGTTATTGAATACCATTCGCGACAAAGCTGCAGTCAAAAGCTTTCGTACACGCAGCGTAAAGTTCAACTTCCGTAATGTTCGCCTTGAGGATATTTTTGATCTTAGTTATACTTATGTTAACAGTCAATGGAGTTCCTATCTTCTTTTCACTGTTCAGCGATTACAAAGACTATAGAGAGAGTAGGGCTAGAAGCCTTGCCTATCGAGAGCCACCACCAGAGAAGACTTGGAAGGATATCTGTGACGTCCACTATCCTGATGCAGGAACAGTAGGAGGGGCGGCCGGAGTTGTGTGTCTGGGATAACCAAAGTGTATTTGTGATAAAAGAAACTGTAATAATTACTTGTTAATAGAAGCTTATATTTATTAATTAACGTACGTTTATGTTTAAGCGTATTATTTTGACTAGAGGCTGTACCATAGCCGAAATATCACAACTATGATTAAGTTTGATATAAACAGGAATAAAAATGACTGATACTATTAAATTTCTGCTAAATGTAAGTACATATAAAACATTAATGTGCAAAACTCGCAAAAGGGTGTGTAACATTTTTTCAAAGATTTGACCTAATTTTTATTCGTTTTTCATGATTTTGTCTTGCCATTTTTTCAACCTTTTAACTATGTAGAAAATTACTTTTTTGTTGCGTATTCTAGACACCTACCCAGACATATTGAGTTAAGACTAAATAAACTTACTCAAAGCTTTAATAACAATAACTTATTTATAAGACTTATGCCATACATGGCGAATACAAAACATGCCTAGTGGTAAAGAAATTAAGTTCCCTATGTAATACTATTGAATACAGTATAATTGAATTTTGTTATTAGAACTATGTTATTTTTTTCTACTATTTCCTGTCTGTAGTTGCTAAAGTGTACTTTTAAGGACTTTTCTCTACTCACTCAAGTTTGATTATGTTTGTAAATAGTAGGATTAAAAACAATTTTAAAAAATAACTTTGTTTAAGAATAAAAGATTTTAAATATGTTTTATTGGTTTATGTTCCTTTAAACAGGAAGAACCGCAACAGAAAAATGTCAAATAACTAAATAATTTGTGGTTCACCAATTAAAACAGGCAAGTTGTATTGACAATTATTGCAAAAACCACTCCAAAGCACTTTTGTTTGTTTGTATGTCTGTCTTTTTTCACGACAAAACAAGTTTGTTCTAATTTTTTGTGAGTGAAGACATCTATAGTGTCCTCAGGCCAGGATTATTTCATTACCATAAATAGATAGTCGAGTGCCTAAAGCGATAAAAAGAAAAGTTAGAATGCCAAATAGTGCCATGCCAACGACTACTTTTTATTCCCTTATCTAAACGGTTCCCCCGAGAGAGTTTTAAATATTGTTGGCCCCGGGACCTGTAGGGTTACTCATGAATCTCGATATCATGCGAATTAGAAATTGGAATCGTATATGTCATAAATATTATTTACTTTTTAATCGCCTCTGTGGTCTAGCGGTCCGGGTGTTGGACTTGACTGCATGAGGTCCCGAGTTCGAATCCCGGGTCGGCCAACAAAAAGGAAATTGGATTATGCCAATTTTCTAATTAAAAAAAATGTTGGTCGGGATTGGAAATGTGCCCGGTTGGCGATAGGCTTGCCACCTATCACATTGTGGGACTCAGTGTCTTCGGCTAGTCGTGGGTGCCCTGGTTGTGCCTCTGCCTACCTCTTCGGGGATATGGGCGTGAAGATACTTTTGTTTACTTTTAAAAACAGCACTTACAAATGGATTATCAACATTTAGTTACAAATAAATACACCGATAAAATAATTGATTGTTTACTCTGAAATTATTGTTAATAATGCACCAGTATTGTGTCCAACACTACCTTAAATGACATACTTGATTCCAATTTTAAATATTGCACGAATCGAGCTTCCATAGTAACCCTACAGTCCAGTATTTTATAATCCAATTACTAAAAAGTATATTCTGCACTTTTCAGTTAGGAAACAATGTGTTATGAAAGGAATTAATTTTACGTGAGGGATTGACAACTAGGGATGTTACCGAGCTCTGACTTCGATTTTGATAATTTGGAACTTCCAACTGATATAAAACTTTTGGTTCCAACTTTGGCTCCGGCATTTTCATAGCTATTAAGGCGTCTGCAAACCTAGTAAATAGCCTGCTTCCTGCTTGTGGTATACATACCTACCTCCATTTTTGGCCTCGTTACCAGTTTCCGTCAAGTATTTTTTTATGATATTGGAAGGCAAACAAGCAGATTTGCTAATGGTTAGAAATTCACGCCGCCTAAAGACACCAAAGGTGGTAATGGTGCGTTGCCAACCTGAGGCCGAGTTTTTAGACCTAGAGCAAAAGCTATCTTACCCTCCAAACTGAAACACTCAACGGCAAGTACTGACGTTATGGCCGCAGAAATAGGTAAGGCGTTGGTACTCGTACCAATCCGGGCGCGTTGCTGCGAAACTCTAGCATCCAAAACTTTGCTACTTTTACTATCTAACTTTTACTGAATCTGTTGTAGAAAATGCACAAAGGACTTGTTTGTTGTTTAATATATCTTTATGTTTAATGCTCGACACCTCGATGGCAAATATAATGTAATGTAATGTTTTCATTATTTATTTAATGTACTTTATAAGCATTATTATTGAAAAATGTTAGCGTTCTGCACTTCTCCTACACATAAACTATAAGTGTGCCAAATTTTATGCTTCTGCGTCCGTGCAATTTTCGTAAAAAGGGATCCAAAGTTTTAGCATCACGTATTGATATATAGATACCCGAGACCTCGTTGGCAATCCTTTGCTGTCAACCAAATTCAAATTTATTTACTTTTATCGTTAGGTAACCTACTCGCTAATTTGCTTCCTTTTCTATAAACTTATATGTAATTGCTAATATTCTTATTAGTAAATCATAAACATGAGTTTTAACGCTGCTTGATTCAGTCTTATCTAAAATATGATCAGTTTTATTAAGATACAGATAATTGCATTGTAGTGAAAATACTAAATAAATTAACATAAATTTATTGAACTGGTATTCTTTGAAATCAGATTTATTATATTTATTCTGATCTATGTGTGTTAAGAAGTGGTTACATACATATCATAGATTCATACATATCACATGGCATACATACATATCTTCAAGACAAGTTCCTCCCGGGGTAGGCAGAGGGTATCGAGTGCCAAACCTCGCAGTCCTGGCATTCATTACCATATTCATACAAACACGACGGTTTCGGAGACTCTTGACACCACCTTCGAGCCACCTGATCGTGGAATATCAACTTGCGTCTCCTCGGATACCTACATTCCACGTTACATTAACATATTTTACCACATTGTGGTGTCGAAGTACTAAAATCAAAGCATTTATTTGTATTTTTTACAAACAATTTTAATGACAAATTACTTTCGATCTTATCTACTGTACACTACGTCTGCGTTTTCAACCCCAGCATGTCAGGAGAAGAAACAGCAAAACAAACTTCCAGACAACCAGGACTTTATCCTATTTGCCTTATACTACCACCGTTTCCAATCCTAGTCAATAGAAGAAACAGCGAAACAAACTCTTCGGTAACCATGATTTCTTCAACATTAAAATAAATCTTATTTATTTATGCTTGTCTGTATGTTTTTTTTTAAAGGTCGAGTGCTGTGTGGGCACTTGATTAGGTCGGAGTAACCAATCACGCTTCGCCTTAAAGGCAATGTTTTGGTGGAAGATAGAGTAGTCAGTAGACTTGCACATTTAACCCACGGGTTTTGAACCAAGAGTCAGGACAACGACACATTATAAGACATATAGTAGTGTACTATTTAAATTATGTTTTTATCATTAAATTAAATCATGTTGTTTTATTATGTGTTTATTAATTATCGCCTCTGTGGTCTAGCGGTCCGGGTGTTGGACTTGACTGCATGAGGTCCCGGGTTCGAATCCCGGGTCGGCCAACAAAAAGAAAATTGGATTTTTCCAATTTTCTAATTACAAAATGTTGGTTGGGATTGGAAATGTGCCCGGTTGGCGATAGGCTTGACACCTATCACATTGTGGGACTTAGTGTCTTCGGCTAGTCGTGGGGGCCTCGGTTGTACCTCTGCCTACCACTTCGGGGATATGGGCGTGAAGATACTTTTTTTTATTTAAATTATGCGCTTCGACTATATTCGTCGAGCTTCGGAAATCCGAATGTATTTTAAAGATATCTATATAGAGTAGTTATTACACATAATTAATCATTTCGCTTAAATTTAGATTAGGTCAGCCAATTCAAAAATAAAAGTAGTGTAAAAAGTAAATTATAAAGAGTATAAAAAGTGTAAAGCCGAAGCGCATAATTTAAATAGTATACTACTGTATAGTATTTAAGAGCCACGGCTGTTCCCTTTCATGTTCAAAAAAAATTTTCATTTACTAAGAGTCCTTATTTTTTCAGTAAGTTACACAAATTATGTGTGTTAGTTTGTATTTGCTGGTCCAGAAATTGAATGGTTTTATTAGTCAGCTGTAGCTTTGCTTGCTTCATTTAACTTGTCTTTGTTTTAAACGACTTCTTTAAAATGTTTGTACCTAATATGTGTCTAAAGCTTTGAACGTAATGTTTACTGGCTGTTTGTGACACTGATGTTAAAAAAATAACAATGGGCATCGTGTCTGTATGGTGCCATCTGAATCATTTATCTGTGTTTTTTTCTAGTAACACAAAAGATATGAAATTTTCCACCCAGAGAGTTTTAGCGGAGTTTTGGCGCCATCGAGAGAAAAGATGGTCGGATATTTATTGAATTTCGTGTTGATATTGAGTGAAATTAGTCAATTTTGGTGGCGTTTTGTATAATTTTGTTCAGTAAAATTGCACAAATGAAATAATCATGAAGAAATTAGCGTATTGTGTATTTCCTCGTTGTCGCCAAATCTCATGACACGAGCTTGTGTAATGAGGCCGCCGCTTTACTCAAGAGCCTGACATGACTTACCACGACTTACTGACGATTTATGACATGACTAATTATAACTGATATAAAATTTCATGCAAATTTCTACTTGACTAATGGCAAAATACTAACGTGAAGGCCAAAACTTAAAGAAAGAAGAAGAAGAAGAGTTTTAGCGCTATTGAGAAAAAAGATGACCACAGTTATATATGATTATTGAATTTCGTGTTGATATTTAATAATTTTAGTCTATTTTGGTAGCACTTTATACAATTCTATTGAGATAAAATGCAGAAGTGAAGTATTCCTTCATGAATTATTGTATCGTGTATTTCCTCATTTGCCGCCAAATATCACTAAACAAGCTTGAGTAGAAGGAGGCTACCGCTTTACCAAACACCCTGATATTATGACTTTCAATGACTATTCATAACTATTTTTGATAATCCAAGGCTGATTTTGATAAATCGGATAATTTGATTTAAGATTTGACAAATGACAAATACTAACGCGCATTACAAAACCTAAATAATTAAGCGCAGTAAAACTGTAAAAAACCGACTACAATTATTACAGTTGTTTTTCGAAACATACCAAAAATTTAGAAGAGAAAAGCCGGGAAATCGGAGGGAAAATGGGAAAAACGATACTTCATACTGACTGAACGGGTAGAACGAAGTTTGTTATACAATGTACCTCTTTCTTTTTTTAAGTCGGTTTAAATGACGGATAATTATCGTTTTCATTTCACTTTTGCGTAATCCTTTTGAAGTCTTAACGTGGCTTGCATTTTGTAACAGATTCAAATGTAATTGTAGCGAATTTGTTTGCATACATATCTTCACGCCAAGTCCCTTACGGAGTTGGCAGAGAGTATCGAGTGCCAGACCTCTCAACCTCGACCTTGAGTTTGCTTCTATTATTTTTAATCAGTATAACGCCGATACTTGAGGTACATAAAGTTTTTCTCGACAAATTCATGTCATATTACAACCTATCTACTCCGGCGAACCATATTCGATTCATTCAGTTTTTATGGGCAAAAATTAAAATGTTTTTTCCTAGTTTGCTTAAAGTCGAACGGAAAAAAAGTATTCTCTGTTCGTATCCTGGCTCTAAGCTACCTCCCCGTCAATTCTCAGCAACATCGGTCTAGACGTTCTTGAGTTAAGAATAAATGTACATGTTTCGATTTTTTCTGAAATATATGTCTATACTGATTTCTGGCTGATTTCCAAATGCTATTGTTGTATGACAATTTAAAAAGTAACCTACAATTTCCCACCGATTTTGGTCGGATATGTAATGTTGAAACTTAAAATGATGAGGCCAGAGGAAAATTACTGAAGACACCATTGATATAGATTTTAAAATGACATTGAGATACATTTTTTAACACGGACACAATGTTATCTGTACCAACTTTTTTCCATTGCTCCTATATAAGACACGGTTGTCTTATGGAGTAGCAGTCGTGGTCATACTTTATAGAAGCATGGTAATACATTAAAATTACAAAACGAGTTTAAAATTAAAATATTCCTAATTTTGTAATATAAAAACAATTTTATAAACAATGTACGTATTCAGAATTTATCTTTTGTTTATTCTGGTATCAACAATAACTGCTGCTCCATTTTTGCTATCTTTGCTCAGTGGATTGTTTGGAGATAGAGAAGCTAGAGCTAAAATGTTAGCTGAAAGAGGACCTGGTCCGGATAAAACGTTTACTGATTTTTGTAATGTACACTACCCTGACTCAGGGCCAGGACCTGGTGTAGCCGGTGTTATCTGCATTTGAAGATATAAAATTGTCAAAGAAGCTGCGAATTCATTGCGATGAGTTGGAAGTTCAAATCGTGTGACACAGAGGATTAAATTCGGTTTTAAAATAAATTAACAGTGATTTAATAATTACTTTGTTTCACATGCAAATTTGACTTTTTATGCAGAGACTGAGATTCGTGAAAGGCCAGATATTGTTTACTTTATTAAATAAAGTTTCTCAGTGCATAATTTAAATACTAAAAGTAAATATCATTTCTGGCGCTGCTATAGAGTTTGCTTCATCGTGGCTTTGACAGGTGTTAAAAGTGTATGAATAAAATATTAACTACCGTTCTGTAATATAGAAAGTAACAATTATAATAATAGTATGAAAAATAATGGTTAAAATATTAATATAATACAATTTTTTTTAAATTTCATAAGAATATAAAAAAAAACATCTAATTTATGGACACACATCATAGCAAAAAGTGCTTGCCAAACACCATTTTAAATAATCTGATATTACCACGTTACTTTCGTTATGTAATTATTTAGCTGAATTTTATGTATGTTCAATGGGAATGCAAGAAGATCTTTCCTCAGCAATATTTTAATTTGAAAGTTCCGCTCAACGTAATCTATTTTATTATACTTTTGTAATATCTGTAGCCTTAAATTTCATAGTTTCTAATGAAGTTAAAAGAATACGTTTAGAAATTTTTGGCTTTTCAAAAATATGGTCTGGTTTTGGGACAGAATTATGGGATCTTGGGAAAATTAACGCACTTAGTTTATAATTCGATACTGTTTAATTTATCGTAGCCATATGTCAGATGATGATAAAAAATAATAAAAATTAAATTAAAAACTTGAAATATATACTTTTTTAATCTTCGTGTATATTTTTGTGTCGAGGTATAATAAATCTTTTATTTACTTTCATATCCGACTTAAAAATGACCTAGTTACTCTGCGAACTGTGACGCCTGGTAATACCTGTTACATAGATATACATAACTGTGACATTTAAAAACAAGTTCTAATTATGTATAAATCATGGGATGTAATATATTACGTAATTAACAATAACCAGATACTCCTTTAAAAACGTGATTCAGTACAAACATTTTTGATCAAATTTACCCCCCGTCATCAAAAAGAAGATATATAAGTGGATATTTACGTCACGTTATTTCAGTTTCTAATAATACTTGATCTCGTTAAGTTTCTAAGCCGTTTAGGAATCCTGTAAACAATGTTGCGTTTAAGAACCATATGTGTTTTATTAGCAATAGTGTTAACGATAGATGCAGCTCCATTTCTGTATCTGTTCTTTGGTAATAGCCCAAATATAGATAGAGAATTAAGAAGTGAAAGTGACATGGACGTTTCACGGGTGGATTTGGATGAACTTCCTAGTAAAACGTGGAAGGACATGTGTAAAATGCATTATCCTGATGCCATTGCTGGGGCTCCTGGTGTGTCAGGCGTGGTGTGTCAAATGTGATAGAAGTTCATTTAAATATATGTGTTATTTAAGAAACTGTTTAGTGTGTTAACCTAAATAGTGAGTGGAAATCCTGTTCTCCTGGTAACATCTGTACTAAAACTCGTAAGGTATACTTAAAAATCACCAGATGTTTCTAGAACTATGGTTGTGACTTGTGTATATTGGGTGTGTATTATAAGTTATTTATTATTACGTATAACCAGCTGTAAAGGAAAGATTAAGAAATTATTTTATTGAATTTTATTGAATAATTATTTGTTTGTTATATGGTATTTTTAAGGTAGGTTTTAATATTGTTTTTGGCAAGACATTATGTAAGTTGTGAAAGATTGAATAAAACGTAAATACTAAAATTTAACTTTTATTGAAGAATACTATTTTGTGTTCAAATCATCATCTTTCAATCATCAAGGCATACAATATTATGTTGTACTTTAACATGTATAACTCAATAAACGCCTCGTATAACTCATAAGAGTAAAAATCAGATATAAAATACGGAATCTGTATTCAAAAAAATCTGAAGGATATTTAAATGTTTGTGTTGCGTATTAGTATTGAAATTTTGAAATGTTAGAAAAACTTGTCTAAGTATTTGCTTATTCTTTTTTTTTTCATTATTTTTGTGAACACATAAAGACATGTGCTGAAGTAAAAAAGCTAGTAAATACAAAAAAGAAAAATAAAGTTTCGTTTAAAAATAAGAAAAATGGCAGGTAAAAGATCAACTCAAAAATACAGTGTAAAACTAATTATATCAATTTTTATTGATGTTGCTATTTTTGTTTTTGTTACACCTTTAAGAGATTTACAAAATAATTATTATAACCATTTTATATGAGGGGCCATCCATAAATTACGTCACACGTTAATGGGGAGGGTATCATCTTAATGTGACATTATGTGACAAGGGGCAGGGGGGATCGAAAGCCTTGTGACGTCACATTATAAAATACTAGAACACGAAATTTATATGTGAACTAACTTCAATTACTTCAACGTTGGTCATTAGTTAAATACCAACAACCGTCATAATGGAAACTAAACATGCACAACATTCTATTACTTTCTCATTTTTAATGCAAAGCTGGAAATACCTATGTACTTTACGTAAACAGGTTGGAATTCAGTGTTTTCAATTTTTAATACATGCATAAGTTTGTAAAATGTGTGACGTCACATTGGGGGGACGGGGTTCTAAAAATGTGACAACCTGTGACAAGGAGGGGGGGGAGGGGTCGAAAAGTTCTAAAATTCGCGTGACGTAATTTATGGATGGCCCCTAAGATGTTGGAAAGTGTTTTATTTTTTGAATAAATAATTATTTTTTGAGTGTTATTTTAATCATAATGATAACCAATTTCTTATTCTACGCGTGAAAGTTAGTGATGTTACACAATTGAAGCCAGGTTCCTGTAATCAACGAACCGTAAACCGTCCGTGTAACCATTGGTAGTTTGCCTACATGTGACGAAGCGTTGTTTATAGTTTCACAAAATGTTTTGAGTAAACAGCTGATAACTTTATATAAAACTTTTTCCCCGTGTTGGTCCGGGCTCCTTTGTAGAATAGACCATCTGCCTTCCTTGCCAGGCAGCTCGTAAAAGGCTAGCATAGGCTCACCGTCACTAACACCGTGACAACTGACTAGGTGGTAGAGCTTAGCAGCGACTCGCCCGGATTGGTACCACCGCCTTACCTACTCCTGCCGCCAAAACGTCATGACGTGTTCCGGTTCGGAGGGTAAGGTAGCCGGTACTTACTTTTGCTCGAGGCCTAACATCCTGGCCTCAGGTTGGCAACGCACCATTACCACCTTTGGCGTCTCTAGGCGTCGTCAATTTCTTACCATCAGGAAATCCGCCTGCTTGTTTGCCTTCCAATATCATAAAAAAAAACTAACATCCGAAGCTACTTTTTTTTCTACTCCTACAAAAAACTACCATTCGTAAGAAAAACGACTCGTTTCTTGAATATAGAAACCGGGCGTAATAAGTGAGTGAAATTATTAGATCCTGAGATAATGGTGAGTAATACTCACTCTTCTTGGTTTCAATGTCTGGATTGATTTTGGTTAAAGTTAGATATAACAACACATTGAAATACGCACGTCATTTCTAGGGTTCCTATAGCAGAGTAAGTTTACCGGCTACCTTAGTCTCCGCACCGGAACACGTCAACGGCAAGCACTGACATGATGGCGACAGGAATAGGTAAGGCGGCGGTATCAATCCGGTCAATCGCTGTAAAACTCTACCATCTAAGAGGATGTCACGGTGCTTGTGACGATAAGCGTAAGCTCGCTTTTTACGAGCTGCCTGGCAAGAAGGCAGATGGACTATTCTGCAAAGGAGATCGGACCATCACGGGGGGAAAATTAATAAAATTACTTATTGTATTAACTTACAAATTGATTTTCGATTCAAACATATAAACGCGGGTTGTCTATAGATAGGTCTTTAAAAATTCGGTTAATTAGGCACATGTAATTAATACGTTTTTACTTGATTTAGGGTTTAATTGTTTTGAGAAACTAGTTTAAAAAAGAGTATAGTTAGAGAAGTAATGGGCAACACTAATGACCGCGAAATAGAAAAGATGCACAGTCATTCTTTTCGTAATCATTTTATGTAACACAAAAAAATACTACTAATGCCCGGTTCCTATATTCAAAAAACGAGTGGTTTTAATTACGGATGGTAGTATTTTCTACGCTTAGTAAGATTACTAACAACGGTTGCTCGTTTCCGACTATTGATTCTAAACATTTTTTGAAAATATTGGTAACGCTCCGTTACTTTTGAACAAACTACGAATGGTTTAGCTGACGGATTACGATTCGTTGATTATAGGAACCGGGCATAAGAGAATTGAAATTTGCGACTTGTCTGCTGTGTCCGACAGTCTTATTTAGACAAAAAAGTAAAATTTAAATACTGTAAATATTATTTTTAGCAAAATTTAGCGTGTCGGGATATCACCTGTTTTACTACCTTACACTAATTTTCTTTTACTTTGAATCATTTTGCATTTAGACACTATTAAGTAATTATCATAATATTAATACGTAAAGCAAAAACTTTGGACCCGTTTTTACGAAAATTTCGTTGACGAAGGAGTATGAAATTTGGCACACTTATAGTTTATGTGTAAGAGAAGTATAGAACGCTAAGATTTTTAATGATAATGTTTACAAAGTGCATTAATTAAAAAAATAAAACATTACACGTACTACCATGCATTTGACACACACAAACAAATATATTGATGATGACGATAAAAGATCACAGATGGCGCACAAACTATAATCATACAGTTTGGAAACAAAGTAGTTGGTCTTGAGAAATGAAGGTGGCGTTCTTATCAACAAGATATTAAAATGTATTATGCTCGTAAAAGGTGAGTATAGGCTTATCATCACTAACACCGTGACATCTGACTAGGTGGTAGAGTTTCGCAGCGACTCGCCCGGATTGGTACCACCGCCTTACCTATTCCTGCCGCCATAACGCCATGACTTGTTTCGGTTCGGAGGGTAAAGTAGTCGGTAAACTTACTTTTGCTCGAGGGCTAGCATCTTGACCTCAGGTTGGCAACGCACCATTACCATCTTTGGTGTCTCTACGCGGCGTGAATTTCTTACCATCAGGAAATCCGTTTGCTTGTTTGCCTTCCTATAACATAAAAAAAACATAATTACATAGATTCTATACTTCTTATCGTCGGAGCTTGGTGGAATTCCATTCTTAATGTAATTTATTTAAAAACACTTGTACTTTCCACAATGTATTTTATTATTTTTTATTTTTGGTATTTAGCCAACCGGTTTCGCTATACAAGCATCATCAGGGCTATATAACCCTGATGATGATGCTTGTATAGCGAAACCGGCTATATAACCCTGATGATGATGCTTGTATAGCGAAACCGGTTGGCTAAATACCAAAAATAAAAAATAATAAAATATATTGTGGAAAGTACAAGTGTTTTTAAATAAATTACATTAATAATTACATACTTAGCAAAGATGCAATGACGTCAGGAATAGGTGAGATGGTAGTAACAAAAAAAGTATCTTCACGCCCATATCTTCGAATAGGTAGGCAGAGGCACACCCAGGGCACCCACGACTAGCCGAAGATACTAAGTCCCACAATGTGATAGGTGCCAAGCCTATCGCCAACCGGGCACGTTTCCAATCCCGACTAACATTTTTTTATTAGAAAATTGGAAAAATCCAATTTTCTTTTTGTTGGCCGACCTGGGATTCGAACCCGAGACCTCATGCAGTCAAGTCCAACACCCGGACCGCTCGACCACAGAGGCGACAATAAGCAAAGTAACAATCCGTCAATAAGCAAAACAAAACGCAAGGGCATATAAATGTCGATATAAAATAACGATATACCGAGGGAAAGATATTTTTGTTCCTGTTACAGAGTGATTGATTGAAGCGTAACAAAATTAAACGTCAGCACCCTTAGGGCATCGTAACTTGTATGCTACTGGTGGTAATTCCACTGTTCACAAACTAAACTTATTTTAGATGCATGCTTTCTTTCTCAAATGAAACAAAAACAAAAGAGATGCAACTTTTTAGACACTTCAGATTAGTCCGAACATGTCAAATCGCGATCTTTTTAATCGACGTTTTCCGAGTAATAGTTTTAGTGTCTGTAGAAATTACGTGTACTTTTTAATTTGACAGCGCTAAAAGTATTTTGTCTCTTTCTGTTTCTTTCGTTGAAAGAAGACAGCGATAACTTAAAATTAGTTTAATGAGCGCGCAACAAAATTACCACCACGATTTTGTAATATTTAGGCTGTTTGGTTTACCTTGTGGTTTCTTGGACCTTGGAATAGGGCTACAGGTGGATTTACAATTCTGAATATAATAAGGAACTAAAATGAGAAGGATGTTAGGGCTTGCCCTCTACGTGATACGTCTGACTAGACCTTATGATAAAATAAATGGATGTGACGGTATCAATCACAGTAACAATTGTTTTCGATGAACGTATATATCAATCGACCGCCTCGTTGGTCGAGTGGCTAACGTACACGCTTAACTACATCGACCACACGCGAGGCTCGGGTTCGATTCCCGACGGGGGCAGGCATTTGTGTGATGAACATTTAGATGTCTGCATTTCCGGGTCTGGGTGTTTATTAAATATATTCTGGTATCTATTTAAGTATTTCTATGTATTAGAATCGTTGACTAACACCCATAACACAAGCATATAATTTGCTTACTTTGGGGTTAGATTCAATTTGTGTGATTTGTCCAGGGATATTTATTATTTATTTATTATTATTATCAAAGAGAATATAATCACTACGTTTTGTATATATATCGAAAGCAAGTATTACTGTGATCAGTTATACTCAGATCATTATGCACCCATAGATATCATTAAGGGTCATATACGCTAAAACACGTCAGCAGTTTACTGTTTTTTTTATACAAAGCAATCATGGATCTTGGTGTCAAAAATACACAATATTAACATGAATATGCTTTATAAGACTAGTGTTTCCAAAACACGATTCATTTCACTTTGCTTGATAGAAAAAACTCAAAAAATTAACCCTTTTTTGATAGCAAAACCCAACTGTCTACTTCGAATGTGAAAATATCGACACCAGATTTAACATAAACATAGTTGAGTATTATACCTAAAAGATAAGTGTTTCAGTTTTAATACTTTTTTTCAAATTACTTTTATAGTGTCAAAAATAGTGATTTGTCGCTTAAGACGTTTACTTTAGAGCGCAATATTTCATAGTAATCATGGATCGAGGGAGTGCGGTGATTGGCTCTTCTGGCTGACTGAGTATGGGGCCTTAAACTACTCACAAATCATAGCTATCATTTACTTAACTTTTAAGACGTTTTAGACGGTTGTAAATCATCGCCTTCTAACAAAAGTAACATTTGTATGGAAGTTTGTTACCATCTTCCGGATATTATTAAATTTTGAATAAATCTGCAGTCCAGAAGTTTGCAAACCAATGTTTACAACTGTCTAGAAATCCTATTATTGTAAAAGTAAAGTATCTTCTAGCCCGTATCCCCGAAGAGGTAGGCAGAGGCACAACCAGGGTACCCACGACTAGCCGAAGACACTAATGCCCGATTTCACCAAGAGCCCCTATACTTTAGGGGACCTTTTAACGTTAATTATGATACTGTTTCCATATAAAACAGTCCCCTAAAATACGTTAAAAGTCCCCTAAAATATAGGGGCTCTTGGTGAAATCGGGCATAAGTCCCACAATGAGATAGGTAGCAAGCCTATCACCAACCGGGCATATATCCAATCCCGAGCAACTTTTTTTTAGACAATTGGAAAAACCCAATTTTCTTTTTGTTGCCCAACCCGGGATTCGAACCCGAGACCTCATGCAGTCAAGTCCAATAACTTTTTGTACTTTGTTTTTTTTTTACTTTTAAGTATGTTTTTTTGTATTATCAGTTGTGTACAATAAAGAGTTAATAATAATAATAACAACTGTACCGCTAGAAAACAGAGGCGATTATTGTACTCACGTTGTTGGTGATCCGTTCTCAAAGGACCACCTATAAATATATATAATGGTACTGCTGCTGGCTGCGAAGATCCACTAAGGATGTAGCTGACGATCCTTAAAAGGACCTAAG
>NJDD01005222.1:16117-33412 GCA_002245505.1 Calephelis nemesis
CCGATGCATTTGTGTGATGAACATTTAGATGACTGCATTTCCGGGTCTGGGTGTTAATTAAATTTATTCTGATATCTATATTTTAAGTATTTCTATGTATTAGCATCGTCGACTAACACCCATAATAAAAACATATAATTTTCTTACTTTGGGGTTAGATTTAATTTGTGTAAGTTGTCCAGGGATATTTATTGCTTACTATATAATGTTTACTGTTTGCTTCCATCCAACATCAACCTACAAAGCAAATTCAAAGAAGCTGAGGTAATGCGGGGCACTTAGGGACAATAATGCTTAACTGATATTCCGGCACTGGAGACAAACGGAACTGTTACTTTAATTTGATAAAATAACTTTAAAATTCAAAAGGATTAAATGATATATAACAAGCATGCTTGGAAGACGATCAAATCATGCGCACCATGCAAACCTCACGTACCTAAAGTTTACGATTGGTATTGCTATTATATATATTTTATATACCCACCTTTTCCATATTATATACCTACTTGTGGTCGCCCATTAGTCAAAAGAAATTATTAAATTATAATGATTAAATATAATTAAGGTGCTATGTTGTTAATTATTTTTTTAATAAGAACGCCATCTTCAAAAGTATTTGCTTCACGTATTAATATTATGATAATATACCATTCCAAACTGAGGGTGGGATGTTAAAAATACTAAAAGGTGAGATTTTCTCTGTTTTATTTAAAGAATATAATTAGAATAAAAATAAAATAGAATAAAAATACAGTTAGGTTGACTGTTTGCGCATGAACTTATTGAGTATTAAATCCATTTCGCTATACGAATGTGAAAGATTTTGAAAATGTTAGCAAAATTGTCTGATTAATTGTTTGGATATGTTTACCCAATCGCGCCCAATTAAACCCGAGATGCTAAATTTGCAGTGACTAAAACATCACGAGAACCTATTGGATTGTAAGGATTAGGTTCTAATTGCAAAAAATGCATGTTTATTTTCCAATTTGATAGGGATAAAAGCGTGTACTAATAATTACATTAAGCGGGTACAAAGTTCGTCGCCATGTGATTTACTGATACTTATGAATTACTGTAAAAATCCCCTCTTGAGCTCCCCTACCATAAGTCAATCAAAGCAAAATAGAGTAAACAGGTTAGCAACTATCATATGAGGCGGATGCGGAGGCTTATGTGCTTATTTGTTCTGTTTTGTATGAATGTGTTAGGCTTACCGTCTCTAGCACCGTGACATCTGAAAGGTGGTAGAGTTTCGCAGCAACTAACCCGGATTTATGCCACCGCCTTACCTATTCCTGCCGTCATGACGTATTCCGGTTTGGAAAGTAAGGTAGCCAATAAACTTACTTTTGCTCAAGGCCTCACATCCTGGCCCCAGGTTGGCAACACACCATTACCACCTTTGGTGTCTCTAGGCGGCGTGAATTTCTTACCATCAGGAAATATATATGCTTGTTTGCCTTCCAATATAATGAAAAAAAAACATGTACTTCCGTAGATTCTAAAATACATCACTGTTTACAAAATCAAAAAAATAATAATTATGTATAGTTTGAATTGTTTTTTTATGTTTTCGTCAAATACAAAAAAGTACTAGTTCAAAATTGATGACTTTTGATTTTTTATATAAAATGCTAGTGATATATCTACCATACGGCAATTTTTCAACCAAAGTACAATTAACGCAACCTACTACATACCTACATAGAAATTTATTTATTTTGACTAGATAATATCAGGAGTGGGAGCAATTAATACTTCCATTAATAATAATTACTATACCCTATTGCTAGCAACAATTGATTTGAACTTTCAATAGCTAATGTACCGTAACCATGGGTCGATGAGCTTATTATTACCACCAAGGTAACCACTATGAACGCAGTTACTGTAACTACAGTTTCACTTTTGTTTACTAGATTGTCTGATTCCGGAAAAAAAGCCTTTTGTTTTAAAATAAAAGAATGCACCAAACGTCACTTAACGTCTATGAAAACAAAAAAAAACGATGAAACCCTATCCAATTTCATATCAAAACGGATTTTTAACTTAGGTATGTAAATCTGGATGGGGTACATCCATTCAGGTTTATTATAATATTATACTAGTACGCTAGACTGGCTTTTGTCATTTAAAAAGTGTGCCTATTTCATTTTCGCTATATTAGCGCTTATACCTAGTTGTAAAGAAGGTATAGCGAGTGACCACGGCACTAATGTTTAAGGAGGAAATACTTACAACTGTAGGCGAAAACACTTATGATTGGCGCTTTAAATAGGGACAAATAGGTGTAACTTTGTACTATACAGTTTACATCCTATCTATCGTACTAGTATACCGAATCCTATACCCATTACTAAACAAAAAGTTATTGACCTTGTCAAACTTCACTTAATGTCCGTGAAAGTCTAATTTGACCAAGTGTTTCACTTGGTCAAATTAGACCCCACCAAAACCCAAAAGAATACCTTACCAAATTTCGTATCACAATGGATATATGCCCACTAGCTGTTTCCACGTGACTTGTCAGCGTAGTACCAATTTTCATTTAAATTTTCATCTCCCGTTCTTTTCTTTTATAGGTTGATTTAAAAAAAATAGTTTATGTTTGAACTCGGTATTTTAAATATATTAATACCATATTTTGATCAAAATCGATTAAGCAGTTAACAAACAGACAAACTTTCGTATTAGTTTATACAACGACAATCCCCCTTAAAATATAAATAGAAAAAATGAAAAGAAAATCAAATATGAGTATGTTACATTGCAAAATCAATCAAGCAATCGTCAAGTACCTAGACTTACTTGACGATTGTCTTAGTATTATTACGAATTTATAGGGTTATATGAAAGTACCTAATACCTACATATATTTAATTAATGAATAAAACCTACGATATTATAAAATGGTTAATAATTGCAACTCTGAGATACGAGAAGTGGACTGAAGATAGAATTTCACGTGTTCATGTGATGAAAGCATCACTTTACTGTCAATGGCGAGGAAAATAGTGCGCGACGTGCGAAATCTATACAATCCGCATTCCGACGTACCTTTTTTCTTGTGATAATAAGTTACGCGTCGATCAGACATGCATAATACTAGTCTTTTTTTATATTTTTTGACCACCTCGTTGGCCGAGGGGTTAACGTATGTGCTACCAGCTATCCCCGACATTCAGCTACGAGTCCCAAGGGCACAAGGGCGCCCATTAAATGTCTGTGTTTCTGGGCGTTTATTAAATTAATACAAATAAAACGCTTACTTTGGGGTTAGATGAAATTATGTCAAATCAAATTGATTTTATTAAAAAAAAGTGTTTCTTTGTAAATTTATAAATAAATAGGTATCTTTGAGCCCGTATCCCTGAAAACGACAGGGATACAACCAGGTACACACAACTAGCCGAAGACGTTAAGTCCCGCTAATAGACACATCCAATCACGGGCAACTTTGTTTTAAACAAATATTAAAAAACAAATTTTAAATTTGTTGTCTTCCCTGGGAACGAACCTGGGACCTCATGAAATCTTGTCCAACAACGGGCCGCAAGACCACGGGGCGATAAAGATGTAAAATGATATCTACTCTACTCAAATACGCTCTATACGCTCGAGCGAAATTTTTATCATAGCGAACGATCGCGAACATCATGCCTCTGAAAAATCGTAACTGGAAGAATACAGTCACGGTGATAAATCATCGATGTGTCCCTAGCCATATTTGAATAAGAAACAATTACTTACGTGATATGGGCGCGGCACTGGCACGTGTACAGGCTTATGGTCAGATGCGTAAGATTCATATTCTCGGAGGGAATCCTTGTGCTTCGATTTAACATAATTTTGTCTCCACTTATCAACAAGCTTTTTATATTCATAATCTTCGTCAAAATCGTTGTAGCTGCTGGGTCTATAACTGGATAAATAGTGCGGCCGTGACGTGTCATGAGTTCTTAGTCCCATCAGATCTTCTTCGGATTTGAACCTATTTTTAATACTTTCAGTCCATTCTAATTGAGGTTTTATCTTTTGAGGTCTATAACTGTTTGACCAATCATCATTAGAATCTTCATACTGTATATGTTTAATGGGTTTATGGGACTTTTTAGGTATATGCACAATCTCATCGTTACCATCTTCAGGAGGTTGGGGTTTCCATAAATGGGTTTTGAATTGGGAATAATCTGTTGTTTTAAAAATGTTACCCCAATGTGAAGACACTGTCGGTTCTGTAGTATATGTATTTTTCGACTGATAGGGATATTCTTCTGGTTTATTTTGATTAAATGAAAATATGTTATTAGAATCAGGTTCATATGGCGATTTGAAATTCGGTATTTTTTTGAATTCGGAATAATCAGTTTCGGGCAATTGATAACTTGGAAAAACTTGATTACTACTCGCTGGCGCTATCTCATCAACGGAACTATTAAATTGTGTTTTTTGAGGACTATAGTCATATTTAAAGTTAGTGCTGCTATGATTTGTAGAATATTGGTAACCTTTCATGGTATTTTTATTTTTGTTATTTTCATCTACATAATTACTGTACAACCAGGGTCTGTTTTTTAGTTTTTCCTTATACTCCGCCGTATCTAATTTGTTATTTTGTATTTGGTTACCTATGTGAACGGTTTTGTCAGGTGAATCTTGATATTGCAAAGAGTTAGTTTTTGATGCTTCATTTTCATGCGTAATTTTATTATTGTTATCCTCTTCGTAATTATTTTTTACTTTGTACGGCTGTGTTGCTCTAAAATTGTTATAAGTGGGACGGACATTATCATTTCCATTGGATTGTGTCTCAAAACTTTGTTGTTTCTGAGAATTTGAATGTGAATTTTCTAAGAATTTATTGCTTACACTAGTAGGATAGTTCTCTCTCAAGCTAGTAAAATCTATGACTCTTGGGAACTTCAATGGATTAGGACTTACAACTGAATTGTACATTTTAAAATATGAACCATTTTCTTCAATATGAGAATTTGGAGATTGTTTAAAAGTGTTTTGTTTTGTAACACTTGATTCATCGAAGGAAGGTTTAACATCATTTGAAGTTGGTATTTCATGCACCAAAGGATTTTTTTCAATAGTAGCTTCTGCAGCAATGATAGGCGAAATGCTACCAAACATATTTACATTAGTTTTATTATACTCACTGTAAGGTTTGTTTCTTTGTTTAGTACTGAGTTTTGCTCCATAAGTCGGTGAATTTTGTTCCTCCCCGTTTGACGTATAAATATTATCAGCACCGTATTCATTTTGACTTTTGAAATCAGAACTTGGTGAAGTAAAAAAATCCATAGGAGGTGGCTGGAAATTATTTACACCCATTTGCTGATCTGAATTTTGCGTTTCATAGTTAGTAGGAAAGCTCGATTCGGGAGATGATGGAAACGCTGGCGCGTAAATTCTTGGTGGAGTATGTGATGGGGTATCTTTGTTGTGAGTAAGATAGTTCGCATAATCCGGCGAACTGGGTATAAATCCATCGTATGAACCAACATCATTGAACCCGAATGTTGAATATGTGAGTACGCTTGGTTGAGGGGTTGATTCTTCGATTTCCTTGTTGACATATTTATTTTTTCGTGATCTCTTAGCATCCGAGCTCGTTAGCGCGACCACAGTAAAGATAACAACACAGATAAACTTATAATACATGTTGATCACTGAAGCGTGTTACACGCTATTCACATTGTAAGAAAACGTTGTTGTTAGTTGGTGTCCGAGAGGCGACTGACCACGATCTAGTTGGATTGCTTAGGGGTGCATCACCTGTAATCGTTACTGACGTGACTCCGGCTGTCCTACGAAATCGAAAGCGTTCACGCTTGGCGAACCCGACAATTTCCCCCGATGATTATCATATCTTGCTAATAGTGAATTAGACACATTCAAATAATTGACGACATTACTGTGCGCAACCAAATTATAATGCTCTTTCGTGACTTCCTTCTTTGTAATGTTTTCTGTATCGACATAAAAATTAATTAGCATATTATACCTATGGTAATGATATTTCCCGACACGGGCATTGGATCTAGCCGCATTATTGTCGGTTACTTAATTTGTTGCTATTAGGTAAGAGTTGGCCGTGAAATTGTCACTAATACGTAAACATACCTAGTTAGTATTAACGACTTTTTCCCCGTGTTGGTCTGGGCCCCTTTACAGAATAGACTATCAGCCTTCCTGCCAGGAGAGCATAGGTTACTGTCACTAACACCGTGACATCTGACTAGGTAGTAGAGTTTTGCAGCGACTCGCCCGGATTGGTACCACCGCCTTGCCTAATGCTGTCGCTATAACGTCAGACTTTGCCATTGATGTGTTTCGGTTCGGAAGAGGTAGCCGGTAAACTTACTTACTAACATCCCGGACTCAAGTTAGCAACGGACCATTACCACCTTTGGTTTTTTTGGTTGGCCTAATTTTTTTACCATCACAAAATCCGTCTGCTTGTCTGCCTTTTATCATAAAAATCAATAAAAATCTTAGGCCGTATGGCGGTAAAACATTAGATTCATTATTCCCTATTTACAGTCTTAGTAAGTACCTACTACCAGTGTCTTCGTCCTCGGCAAAATTTATTCTTAAATGCAATCGTACCTAGTAAGTACTTACATATTTAGAAAATAGACGAAGAATATTATAGATTAGCCTTTACCGAAATAAAACCAATATCGTTTTAGTTTTAAATCCCTTCTATTACAACAATATTTTTGCTTTTTAATAAATTTACAAGTGATCGTCGCTTAAGCACCTCTTTATATCCTCTGCCCTAATATCGTTGACATTTCTACAAATTCATTCGTCCACAGATTATACCCCTCATTTGTCTGTCTACTGGTGGTGTAGCTAGTGCCCCTGGTATTAAGTTGAAACTTCAGGGATATATCAAATGTTTTAGTTATATATGTCCCTACCCTAAGGTATATTATTTTATTTTATAGTCCCTACACTTGTATGAAAAGGATAATGGATGTGGAGGAAGCAAGGCAGGTTTGCCAGGTTTGGCACTCGATACTCTCTGCCTACCCTAAAAGGGACTTGGCGTGAAGATATGTATGTATGTATAATTACGAAGACAACACATTATTTACTAGCTGTTGCCCGACTTCATATACCTACACGTTAAAGTGACTTTTCGTGGTTAGGGATGGAAACTAAAAGAATCCAGGACTAAAAAGTTGTTAAATGACGTAAATGTTGATATCCGTTCAGTAGGTACTCTGTAGTTTTGCCTGAAAAATGAACAAGACAAACCGACAAAAATGTAGTAACTATCTTTTTGGGTATAGGTACAATATTATGTAGAAATGATTGTTTCTTTAAAAATGTTTTATGAACAGATTTCGTTTTAATATAATATGTATAGATATAGGTCGTAATTACACATTGATACAAATAATACTAGCGGGTTATTAACATTTAGTTACTAATTTTTAATTTATTTTATAAATTATTTTATCGGATTTGCTGAATTTTTTTGGAACTAAACGTTAATAGTCCACTAATACTGTATTAAGTAATAATAAGTAATTCTACTTTTTTTAGGTATTTCTTGGTATTAGTATCGTTGAGTATTTTCAAATTATTGCTCGAAATTGTGGCCGGATATAATATTAATTAATAATAAAAAAAATATTAACTGTTTTTAGTTTACTTCTTCATGTTTATCGCTTCTGTGGTCTAGCGGTTCAGTTGTTGGACTTGACTGCATGAGGTCCCGGGTTCGAATCCCGGGTCGGGTAACAAAAAGAAAATTGGGTTTTTCCAATTATCTAATAAAAATGTTGCTCGGGATTGGATATGTAGCCGGTTGGCGATAGGCTTGCCACCTATCACATTGTGGGACTTAGTGTCTTCGGCTAGTCGTGGTTGCCCTGGTTGTGCCTACATCTTCGGGGATATGGGCGTCAAGATACTTATTTACATTTATTATTTTTTTACGTTTTCAGACACTATTCCCTGTCTCTATCTGAAATGTCGTTAACTAATTCGATAAAACGTTGTATAGGTATGTAATTACGACCTGCATGCCTTTTGGTCGATATATGTAGTAAAACTAAATCTGTTCATAAAACTATTTTTAAAAACAATGATTGCTACGGTTTGTATGTACAAAAAGTCTATGGTTACTAAATTTTTGTCGGCTTGTCTTGTTCAATTTTCAAACAAAAACACTGTGTGGATATCAGCACTTTCGTTGTTAGCAACCCTACCTATAGGGGGCTGATTAAGTATCTCAGTTGCCAACTCAAACTGCAAAAGTGTACATCAAATGACGTCATTTGTGTTTGCTATCTTTACTGTATTTCTGTTGGTCACTGGAGATAGCAAATATAAAACACTTCATTTGAAAGCTGTTTGATGTACACTATTCCATTTTGAGTGGGCAACAAAGATACATAATCAGTCCCAAGATACTGGAATGTATTTTAATACATAGACATACATAATCGAACAGGAACCTTGCGGATTTTCAGTGTTGTGGGGCGTGTAAGCTAAGCCCTCGACCACGCGGCGTTTACCCTCGACTTCATGTCAGTTTTAGTTTTAATACCTAAGTATATTTTCTTATCATCTTTTTAACATGCTAAGACGTTATTGGCTGGCTGACTCTTACCATAAGCAAGACCATAGATACAGTAAACTCCACTTATATTACAAGCTGCCTCACGGTCCTTTGCTCTGACGTCAGACCTAATAAAAAACGTTTAACAGCTAGCCCACGCCGCGACGTTATATGGCAATATCGAATAGCGATAGAAAGAAATAAGGCGGTGGATTCACGTGATGGCAACAACTTTCTGGACAACACCTGACCACCAGTAGATTTATGACCCATTTAACTTATACTGCTCTCCTACGAGCAGCCAGGTTGAGAAATAGGTATATCAGGTATATCTCCATATAGGTTACCTGGACCAAGACGAGGAAACCATTACATTACTTCAATTTACCAAAATGTATTGTATCTTTGAGCTCTGATAGAGACGGAAGGTCCTTAGGAATTCGTAAAATGCTTACTACCGTCCCTTCGTTATACATTCGCTTGATATGTCAAGTCCACTGCCAAGCATGGAGCAATCGTGTGACAAAGTTATAATATTTTTTGTCTTAACCAAAAATGCGTTCAATTTCACTGGCAACTCAAAGGAAAAAACAAAAAATCGGTATAATGCTAAAACACTTTTATTGGTCTATTATAAAATATCGATACATTTCCGTCAACTTAAATAAGAAGTTTCAATCGCTTAAGTATATACTAATACGAAACTTATAATGGCCACGATACACACAGCTTCCAAGCTGAAACTTAATCATACTACGTGATAGCCAGTTTGTACTACTTCATTTATACAACAAATAATTACATTAATAATTAAAACATTTATGAAAAATGGAAAGTGAAAAAAATAACAAGTGAAATTGAATTTGCAGACATTCACAAATATTAGCGGAATATATTTTAGTAATATTCTCAAAGTAAACAACAATAAGTATTCATAATTAGGCACAATGGACAAAAGATATAGATACCTACTCAACGTTTTAAAGTAATTCACTTAGATAAAAAATATCTTAAACTTTCTAGCTTAATGCCTTCTTTTTTATAGATAATGATTGTGTTTGGATTTAATACTTTCGTCCGCGGTGTAGGATTCAAAAATATCTTTCAACTTTTAATATTGCCTTTAAAATCCCCTTTGAAAAGAGGCAAGAGATTAACATCAATAAAAAGCTTTTCTATATGAAGACAGCGAACAAGTGCACGACTCACCTTATCGTGAGAGACAGCTGTGGCTTATAGACACCATAGATGTTATAGGTACATCGCTGTTCTGTGACCGGGATGTAAGGCTTATTGTGCAATTTATTATGGCGACAGGAATAAGTAACTCCTTGGCTCCCAAACCGAGTAAGTTGTTGCATAAATAGATTTTACATGTAATTTGGTTACACAGTTAAGCGTTTTCCACTTGTTCAGTTTAAAATCTTGAATATTTGAATATGCAATTACCAATTGTTTAAGTGCTACAAAATTAGATTAAGAATCTAATACCCTTCATAGTACGTTAAAATAAAACGGCTACACATAAGCCCCGACAGCATTAACGTATTGAAAAGTATTTTTGAATCACATCTACAAGTATTTGTGGAAGAAAGATATCCTCCTTATTATTATATAAACAGAAATTCCTCACTGTTAGCAGACTAGAAACTACGTAGTTAGGGTATTCTGTACGGTTTTTTGGCTTAAAATCAACAGCGCACACAAAAATACCTATATATTTCACACAAGCTTACATTGCTAACATTTTTGATTTCAACTGTCAAATTTTTTTTTTTATAAATACAATGTATGCTTATTTGAAATAATTTCTTAAAACGTATCTATCGAAGTGTGATTGGTCAATATGAACAATATAATAATTAACCTAATATCAAGTGCCCTATATCAAACTTTAATAAAAAAATAACATAATAAAAAGGGAAGACAAAACTTGATTCTAATAAACAAACATTTCCTTTTAAAGAATTTCACAGGACAAGATACATATTAACTTTTATTATTTCAGCTTTAGGGAGAAAATTAGATTACATTCCTAAGTTGTTTAAAGATTTGTCGCACGCGAGAGCAATTAAATCTGTTAGAATAAAAAAAAATTTATTAGAAACAAATACCGCTAACGGTGGCGATTTTGTTGCGCGCTCACAAAACTAATTTTATTTTATCGCTATCTTCCTTCAAATAAAGTCATAAAAAGAGACAAAACACATTTAGTGCTGTCAGATTAGTGTATACACATTTTTACAGCATTTAATCGACGTTGATTAAAACCACCACAACTTGACACTTCAGACTAATCTGACATGTCTAAAATGTTTCATCTCCTTTGTTATTGTTTTATTTAATAATATAGCATGTAAGTAAAAAAAAAATATGTGTGCGTGTACTAGCGTACACTCGTAAGAAGTGAAGAAGTGAAACTTCTTTATGACGTTATTTTTCAAAATATAATTTACTATATGCAACTTTACAGAAATTGGTTAAATAAAGTTTATTGCCAATCCCTACTCCGCTGGAGAAAGTATACTTCGAATCACGCGTGGTAGGGATAAGAACAAAGATGGCGCGTAACGGAAAAATGTAACGCGTAACGAATAAATGTTACACTAAATTTTTTTCCAACCCCGATAAAGAAGTTTAACTTCAATAAGTTTATCCAGTAAAATTACCACCAATGTCCATTTTGATTAGATGTACATTTACAATCAAATGAAGGGATCATTAACTATAATTATAAATTATTTTTACCACAACATGGCGGTATTCCATTCTAACAAACTCGCTGATTTAGCGGATTTTGGAACAGAATACTATTATTACCTTACTGTGACAATCGCTGCTATAAACAAGTATATTTTCTAGTCGAAAGAAATAGTTTTAAGAACGCCTGTTCCAATATTCCATATCTGAACCACAGGTCATTTGTAGGGGTCTATAGGTTTAGACTTATACACATGAAATCTCTTTATTTCATAGGATGTTAATGTGGTCTAATGTAATCAGGGTTCTGGGCGCGGTTTTAAGAGATTCATTTGTATATGTAGTGCCGAAATCAACATTAAAAGTCGCAACGAAATTTCGCGTAAATTGTGGTAGAGGGCTCATATTATATTCATTGAAAAAATAATTCAAAAGCTTTTGTAGCCATATTCATTAAATTTTGTAATACAGAATGTTCTTCAGAAGACTTTCGTAGCGAATTTCGGTAGACGCGGCACTACACTAAGGCCCAGTGAAAAAGACCGATACAATCCAAAACCATTCCTGGTTTACATAACTTAAACATAATGACGCTTTTATTAACCGAGATAGTAAAACAATAAAGAAATTGTAATTAATAAAATAACAGTTTTACAACACAACACTAAAATCGATCTTCTGCAACGGGCCTTTTAATTTTCAACATACATTAATAGATATTTAAATAGTACATAATATCGAGAACAACATTTAAATTGGAGTTTAAGGTTCGTGGGTAGTGATTAGTGGCTACATACAATTACTTATTGCTTTAAAATGTAAGGTTTGTAAGGGTTTAGACAAATAGGATCTCTATAGGTTACATAAAAAATACAAAAATATGTTTATATGTATCACGACGTTGAACACTTTGTTGTATCATACAATGGACTGGAGTTGGTGTTTTTCGGAGACGTTGACAGGGTTCACTAGGAATTCATAAAGAAATTTGAATTTTATTCTAATTATTAAATATTTCTACTTCCGTAACAAATATTTTAATTCCTACATACCCTAAATTTATTTGAAAATTCCAACATCTATCTAATCACTACTTTCGACTTAATATTTAAGGATCTATAACATAAGCAAAGGTAACAAATTTATTTCATTAATTTTAGTTTAATGCGTAAGTTGTAAAATATTTATTAAAAAACCTAATGTTTTTTTATCCAGTTAATAAAGTCATTGATTACAAACTAAAATGCCAAAAATATATAAATTTTGGATTTGACTAGGTGACCTCTTTAAATAATGTTTTATCACTGGTGAACAATTAGTAATACACCGAAATCTTATACTAAATCAATTTCATAAGGGTTAGCTTAATAAAACTGTAAAATAAGCACGTCTTTTTAATGTTTCACTAAAACTAGACAAAACTGCCACGAGTTCGTGTTATTTTATTTAATATTTTACCACAAAATTCATTTACCTGTGTTTATATTTTAGATCCCAATTTACTAAGTCGTCTATTATAGAACTGTTTATAAAATGACAAATATGTATTAGAGAAATATTTTTATATTGTCTATATAATGTGATAAAACTACTGAATATTAAAGTGCTTATCGATTGTACAGGGGTTTCTTCGTGAAATGGTCTATATTGTGACGTTAAAAAGTTTAGAAAAATATGTTTCACATCTTGAAGTGCACATTTAAGTACCCTTATATAGCTCACGCAGTCAATTTCTCAGTCAATTGTTACACAAATTATATTTTCCAATGATGTTATAATATTTAAAGCAGTACAAAATGCAGCTTCAGGTTACAGATAAATAAATAAATATCTCTACCCAAAATTGACAAAAAAACTGAATACGTGGATTGTTAACTTAAACACACATTATACATATAATCTTTCAAAGAGCGTCAAAGTTTGTTATTCCTTATCGCCATCCGTTAACACAAAGCGTTACTAGATATTCAGACATGAGATTCCAGGACACTGTTTTTTATTTATATATTTGTGATCTACAAAGTAATATTGTTTATTTAATTAGATGTTAAGAAACGTCGTCTGAACATCATGTATTCTGTTGGTTTGTCCCAAATTGTCCGCAAAATTACCGAACGTATCAAATACTCGACCTAGACCTTTTTAAAACAATGTCTTGGTTACTTAAAAAGGTCTAGGTCTAAGTACACATTTAGAGATATTTATGTATTTATAAGGATAGCATAACTTTTATTATAACATCATTGAATTTTTGATCACAACAAAAAGGCCTTAATGTAATATGGGAATTGTTTATCATACAAAGCATAATTCTAAACAGTAAATAATAGCGATACTAACACAAATAACAATCATTTTGTGACACTCATAGTGACTATACATATACAAACTTAAGCAAAGCGCACTGAAAACATCGACCTAGCCAAATGTAGTTCATGTCAACAGTCAAAAATATTACAAGTTTAAAAATATTACCATAATAGCGGCTCCACACATGGCTATTTGTATTTGGCTATTTGATGTATTTGACAAATAACCTTCACATGAGTAGGGAATATTTGCCATTATTATTTGGCAAATACAGCAAATAACAAATACCGATAACCGAAAGCCTGTCGGTTTTTCAAAGCATATCAAAGAAGACAATAAAATGTGGACTATGTCAATACTGGCCACATATGTTTTTTTAACGCATAGCATATAATAGCAACATGCGTTTAAATAATAAATTCCAGCTACAAGTGTAAATAAAGTCCATGTGTTGCCAACGTAATTTAATACAGCAAATTAATTTGTAATTTGGTACAGCAAATTCATTTTTGGTACAAAAAAGAAAGAATTATTTGATATTTGCCTCCATGTGTGGACATATTGCCTATATGCCCGTACGTCAAATATTTTGACAAATACATCAAATACCGAAAACAAACTCAAATAGCCATGAGTGAAGTCAGCATATTTCAAAATGTTATATTTAAACACTCGTACTGTTTCACAAGACATAAATTACCCGCCAAATTCAGCAGAAATCACAAAAACCACAATAGTCTCAATAACCTGTTGTCTATGACCCGTAACACTAATAATTTTGTTTGGTTTTTGTCGAAATTGGTGACCATCATGTGACATCGACATATGGGCGGCATGGGGAATAAAGTTAAGCAGATGATTTCTGCCCACCAATTTCCCTAAGTATCTTCACGGCCATATCCCCAAAAAAGTAGGCAGAGGCATAACCATGCGATAAGTGGCAAGCCTACCGCCAACAGGGCACACATCCAAACCCGAACAACATTGTTATTTTTATTACAAAAAACACATGTTGCTTTGCTCTACCCGGGGATCGAACCCGGGATCTCGTGGAGGCAAGTCTTACACCACAGAAGCGATAACTTACATAAGAACCGAATAAATTTATTAGTGTAAAACACGGGCATTAAAATACTCTTAAAACCCATGTTATCCATCATATCGCGAGCCATATTCGTGGATTGGGTTCTTATTAATTACCTTACTTTATAAGGTAGCATGATTTAATTAACCATTATATAATTATTAATTAGGCATGAACTCTACACTTCGGTGTTTAATGCATACTATGCAAAAGGACCAAATACCTACATCAAATCTTAAGAATGCAGTTGGTTTTATATGATTTCTTAATGTTTTTCAAAAATGATAACTCCACGTAGAGGCAGGAATCATGAAACAGTACCAAATGTCAGAAATAAATTTTAAATTATGAAATATATTTATATCACGATCTGAAATTTCATCATGATTTAAATACATATCAACGAGGCTTTGTTTTTCTAAGGCCATCACTCCTATTTAAATTGGTATGATGATTTTTATTTACCAAGCCTACCCGATGCTAAAACCCAAAATAGGATTCATTTTTTATATAAATTCCAAGATTAAATTCACCAGTTTTAAATGAACTATGGTTATTCATATATCTAATGAATAAACTGTCACCTGTATTCTTACTAGAAGCTAACCTAAGAAACATGTTTTGGTCTTAATTAGAAATTATTTTCTGCTACGAATCACGATATCAACAACTCGTAAAACAGATCTCAATGGTCTTAACATACATTAAAATTAAATAAACATGCGGGAGTCTCGTGCAATCGATATGCATAACATGTACATTGCTTTTCGAATATCTGTTAAAGGTATCAGCAAAATTTCTATACAAAACTGTACAAGTCAAAATTAGTATGAAGGGAACGTTTTGGTGGCTAGTATTAATGTATATCTAGTGGCTATGTAGCCACTGGCTACATTGAAAATGAAGTTTAATAATAATCTCTTTATTGTACAACTAAATCATGATATTGTTACATTGATAAAAATATATTTAATACAAAAGGCGGTTTTATCACTAACAAGCGATCTCTTCCAAACAACCAACGTTTAGAAGATAAGTACATTAAGTAAGATAAGTAAGTTTAGAAGTTTAGTAGTTGGAAGTCAGATTGATATTAAACCTAGTCGAAATCTTTTAAAATATTTAGAATTATAGTAACAGTCACAAAAAACTGAAAGGATGTACTTATATAGTTAAAATGTAAATATTTCAAAATCTGTAATATAAAATACGAATGTGAATGGATGTAGGTACCCGGGGAGACCAAGACTGACATTTCACGATCAGATCAATCGGATAATATCCGAGGGTGGTGTCAATAGTCTCCGAAACCGGCGTGTTTGTATGAAAAGGGTAATGAATGTGAAAGAAGCAAGACAGGTTTGTCAGGATCGTTAGGTCTGGCACTCGATACTCTCTGCCTACCCCGTAAGGGACTTGGCGTGAAGATATGTATATGTATGTATAATATAAAATAATTAGCCAAATGTGTTGGTTAGCACATAACTTCCGAGCAACTGAACCAATTTGGATAATTCTTTGTTGTGTTAGTTATTGTCAGAAAAAGGTTCTTATGAAGAGAAAAACCGGGGAAATTGCAGGGAAAATGGAAAAAACAATGCTTTATTTTACCCATACAAACTGAAAGGGTGGTACGAAGTTCGCGGGGAGAGCTAGTTTAATATAAAGCTTAAACTTGTTTCTTGAATATTTCAATGTCATTTGTTGATAACGGGTCTTTTACACGTGAATGTTATCAAGACATGATATCGATATACAAGTACGAAATAGGTAACAATTTGTTTATCATGTTTGTGGACTTGAGTATCTATATCCCATTGCACAATACCAACAGTCTGGCCTTAGTTATCTTCAAGATGTTGGGACAATAATACTAATCTCTATTCACGACCCGCCTAAGTTGGAATAGTTTAAATGTCATATAGGCCAACCTGAATTTAGGTACGCTAAAGTGTGTTGCAAGCTTTTAAAATTTCGTTGTTCCGTCTTATGTTTGAAAACAAACAAAAGACGAATCTCTACTTAATTTAAGATGTGAATATCATGACACTCAAGGAATTCTTGATTCTCATAATCAAGAGATATTTTTAATTGTAATGTATGCCTGTTTATTTAAGAAAAATTCGAACAACGCTAATATCATGTCATATCCAATCATGGCGTAACCGCACTATAGTATCAGTAAATTTCTACGTCCTTTTTGTGGCTATCAGTTTGGGTAGAAAAATCAGGACATGAGCCTTTGTTTTCCTTAAGTTTACACGTATATGATATTATGACCTTGGTGCTACTATCACAAATAACTAGGCTTTCCAAAATGAAGTTTCTGTAAGACATAAAAATAACGTAGCCTTTCTCATCTGATTGCTTTACGAACATTTATCATAGATGGCACTTTCAAGTAATCTAACAGCGCTTTATAGTTTCTTTTTATTTCACCAATACCTCTCCCAGTTACCAATTAAGTGTCAACGTTTTTAGTTTGTTAATGTTAACAATTTAAAAAAAATCTTAATGATAGTTGTAGTGTAAAACAATAATGTGTATACGTAAGTATATGATGTATGTTACATATCGATTGCACGACACTAGCGCCGCTGTAGAGCCC
>NJDD01005222.1:39711-108737 GCA_002245505.1 Calephelis nemesis
TAAAAAAATCTTTTATTATAATTATGAAAGAGGGTATTTCCGTCTTCCGACGTGGTCTTATTGCTACCAAGTCTGGATTTGATATTCGAAATGTTTCCAATGAAAGAAAAATCTTGATGGTTTACTAACTAGCGCAGACTAGTTATTATGAGATAAATCTAAAGATTAATTAATACACATGTAAATTAGTATTTACCTGGAGTTTCTCTATGTTCCTTAATTTGATTCAAAATTTGCTTCTCCTTGTGTTTCAGCAGTGCTTTTTGTAGTTCACTCTTCTGATTTAGGACATTTTTTCCTCTGGAAAATATAAATGATATTTTAAATTATGAAATACTTTATTATCCTTCATTACATTAAGCACATAAGCGTATTGGTTCCTTATAGGCTGGCCACACATCTGTGAGAAGTATTGAGGCACGCATTTGTCGTTTAGATATTTATGGTATTGCTAACAACTTTGCCTTGATGCTTGTCACTGCCTAGCACTATTTAAAAAAAATAGAAAACTCTATCCATATAATTTCAAGAGTTCGACAGCCAAATCCCATTAGTAAATTGATTGACTGAAGGATATAGAGTTAATACATGGATTAAATTCGTGCGTGCAATACATTAGAAAACCCCTTAATAATCAATCTAAATTAAAACTTCAACAGGATACACGAATTAACATTGTTTAAACGTTGGAAGGCAAGTGACTAATTTTCTGAGGAAGGGAAATCGCAATACTAAAGTTTATATACACCATTATCCAGCAATTTTATCGTCGTCTCAACATTAAGATAAACACCTCAACACTTCTTGTCTCGTTATGTAGGATTAGAATAGATCCTTATCGATATCCGTCTTACACCTACGCATTTTATCAAAATTATCACACCCATTATAATTTCCGAAACTTTTTTTTTGTTTTGGAAGGCAAACACACAACTGAAATGCTACTCTTAGAATCAGTTTCGTCTTGGAATCAGACTTTTCAGAGATTATCCTGTTTAAGTAAGTAAATAAGGCATTAAGTAAATAGATAAGTGTTTAACGTTTTGATCCTACTTAAAGTTAAATAAAATTTGGTCTAAAGACCTGGAAGATGGTCTGGAATAAACGAAGATTTTTACGAAACTGGTCGAATGCTGCATAATGTTAATCGTTCAAACTTCAAGTAAAACCAGTCAGCCCATACTATTATACCTACTTAGTATAAATGCAAAAGTCTGTCTGTTGCTCTTTCACGGTTAAACCGCTGTACCGATTTTGGTGAAATTTCATGTTCAAACATAGGTTATTTTTTTTCAATAATCAACCGCCAAAGGACTATAAAAAAGTATGAGAGCTTTCATTGACGAAGACGCAGGCTAACAGTTCATAACTAATTTCTAAAAACTTTAAGCACAGGGCAAGTGCTAAAATAGAAATACCTTAGTAATATTTCCGTAAAATTAAGCATTATTTTCCTACAATGAATAGTCAGTGGTTTATCGCAGATAACAACTTGTCTTATTCAATTAAGATAAGGATAATGCGAAATTATTATGAAACTAACCGTGCTGATAAAAAAATGGAATAGCAAACATTCCTAGATTTTTCTTCATAGAATCTCTCTACATACAGAATAAGGTGACCTGACACATTCACGATGACACATACAAACGAACACACATTAAATTTTTTAATAGCACTAATTTTGATCTTTTTCCAGAGTACTCTAGTGTTGTCAATCATAAAGATTATATAACGTCACCAAACATTAAAAACATAAAAACTAAATCCGATAATATTTTTATGATAAGATTACGAAAAAGCCATTAGTTCGCCTGATGGTAAGAGACACTAAGGCCACGTGTGCAAACCTTCCGACTACGACGACAAGGAACAAGACAATGGCGAGGGCTGGAGTAACTGTGATAGCAACAGCTATGGTACTAATCCGAGCGAGTTGCTGAACTTAACCCAAAACGTAGCATTATTTTCGGTTGAGTTTTGTGTAGGAGGTTACAAGAACCAAAGCGTCAACGGTCTGACCTTCAAAACTGACGATAATCAGTTAAGGCAATGGTAACAATCCTGCTGAGCTGCTGAACTAAATAAACCCAAAATTTAGCATTATTTGGGTCGAGTCTTGTATTGGAAAGTTAGAAGAAAGCGTCTGCAATCTGACCTTCAAAATTAACCAAACGGCAGTGTATTGTCATGTTCCAGTTCGTTGATCGCGTAACATGTGTTACAACATGGCTCATAACAGTTCATAAATCTTACGATGATCTCGTTTCACGGAATTTGGGTTAGTGAGATTAAAACATAAGTGTTTGTTATCCCCTATTATATACCTTATACAGTGTAACATTGCGAATACTTACCAAAAAGGATCATTTGATAAATAAACTCACGGGTTTAAAAAGAAGAACAGGAATCATTGAATGTGGTAAGGGAATGAGATTTTCCAATACGAAATACACGATTAGCGACAATTAAAGATAATATAATTAAAGATAATTAACGAGCTAAAAACCTTATCCGTAAATCGCTTTGTATAATTCTGTGCTTATCCTAACTTTACTTCTTGGAACCGACAGTTGGGTATGTCAGAAAAACATGAAAGAAGGGTAAACGCGGTCGAAATGAGAGCGCTATGAAGTCTATGCTGTTACGCTCGCTGATCGCATTCGCAACAGTGTGGTCCGAGAAAGAGTGGTATTGAAATAAGTGTTGTTGTAAAAATAAAAAAGGACATGCTCTACTGATGTAATTTATTTAAAAACACTTGTACTTTCCACAATATATTTTATTATTTTTTATTTTTATAATTTAGCCAACCGGTTTCGCTATACAAGCATCATCAGGGCTATATAACAACTGAAGTTTTGTTGAAAATAATACCGTCTAATTGTCACCTTCAAAAATGACGGTATTTAAATAAAAACATACGAGAAACATACTGAGCGATGACATTAGTAAACAAATTTGAATTAACTGGGTTGACACGTTAGATTTTTAATATATTATTTTTTTTTATTTATATTTTTTAATATAAATTACCCAAATAATAAAATATATTGTGGAAAGTACAAGTGTTTTTAAATAAATTACATCAAGAATGGAATTCCACCAAGCTCCGACGATAAGAAGTATATAATCTAACATGCTCTACTGGTTCAGTCATGTGGAAATAATGAAAAATTAAAGAATGACTTAACAGATATACATGCAAATGATGATGGATGTAGGTACCCGGGGATCTTTAGGTTTATACTCGCATTTCACGATAAAATCGCTGGTGTATATCCAAGACTGGTGTCAAGAGCCTCCGGAACCGAAGTATTTTGAATAGGGAGGAAGCAAGGCAGAACACGTAAGGGTCTTTGTGTGAAAACATTTATGCATAAACCAATATATTATATCAAATAGCGACCAATTTGTGCCAACAAGATACTAGATAAAACGAAGACTTTAAGAAACTACAATTAACTTTTTGATATCAATTAAACAATTATCTCAATTGCTATTAGATTACATGTTGTACATTCACCATTCGCAAAATATTTACGTTCGATGAATAGATAGAATATATACCTAGTACACGTCACAAGTCTGATAATACGATTGTATTTAATCTTATCAAACAAGAAAACGTTACCATATATGGTAATGTTGATTTTCATGAAATATCTAATCATGTTTATGAAATTAATATGTAGGTTGGTAATTGCGAAAATTTGTCGGTGTTTATATACTTCTGGAAGCATATATAAAATACAAAATATAATCCGCTGCACCGATTTTGGTGAAATTTCAGGTTCAAATAATGTCTATTTTTTTCAATAATCGATCCCCAAAGGACTATTAAAGAAGAAGAAATAAGAAGAGCGTATGAAAGTTTCCACTGACGAAGTCGCAAACAAACAGTAAGTAATATTTCAGTAAAATTAAGCACTATTTTCTTAGAATGAATAGTCAGTGGTTTCTCGCAGATAACAACTTGTCTTACGGCCAATATTAATAATCAATCCTAATCCAAAACTTGCTGTCCAAGATTGATATTTTGATACATTTTTATGTTATCGCTTGCCAATAACATATCTGTGGACAGGACAAATATGGCAATTTGATATAAGGCCGGCGGATACGCAGCTATCTAGATTGCTAGAAATCCATCTTTAGAGAAATATTATTGACATTGGCCGTTTTTCAATCAAGATAAGGATAATGCGAAATGATTATGAAACTGACCGAATAGTAGAAAATTAGTAGTAGTTCTAATACATAGTAGAAAATAAATCATAGTCAAAAATAGAGGTATAGTGAGGTAGCAGCATGTTCTCTTGAAAACCTAGATAGGTTCTCTTGCTCTAAAACCTCTCACTCTCTCTTCTCTCTTTCCCCCAAGAGAGAAGAGAGAGTAAGCTTTAAAACCGTCCAAGTTGTAATTTTCCTGAAAAACTGTTACAGAGTGTTCCAATCTTTTACAGTAAGAGAGATAAAAGAGAAAGCAAATCTTTTGGCTTCGTTGGTGATGCTTAGCTAGCACCAGGTTAACTTAATTTTCAACGCTTACAAAAGGTTCACCACTTAATAATGTATTATTGACCACCTCGTTCGTTGGTCAAGGTGTCCACTCCACCGACCAACTGCAAGGCTCGGATTCAATTCCCGACGGGGACAGGCATTTGTGTGATAAACATTATAATATATGCATTTCTGTGTCTAGGTTTCAAATAAATTTAGTCTGGTATCTATTTACGTATTTTTATGTATTAGTATCATCAAGTAACACAAGCATATAATTTAGGGTTACTTACAAACTTACTTTGGAGTTAGATTCAATTTGTGTAAATTGTCTAGGGATATAATTATTATTTTATTGTTATTCAAACCATGGCCAACTTTTTTATTTGTGTCCATAAGCAAACGTTTATGAAAATTTCATTACAAAAAAGGGGCCATCCATAAATTACGTCACACGTTAATGGGTTGGGGGGGTATCATCTTAATGTGACAATATGTGACAAGGGGCAGGGGGACATCGAAAGCTTTGTGACGTCACTTTATAAAATATTAGAACACGAAATTTATATGTGAACTAACTAACTTCAATTACTTCAACGTTGGTAATTAGTTTAATACCAACAATCATCATAATGGAAACAACATTAAACATGCAAAACATTATATTACTTTCCCACTTTTAATGCAAAGCTGGAAATACCTATGTACTTTATGTAAACAGGTTGGAATTCAGTGTTATTTTTTAATAAATGCATAAGTTTGAAAACTGTGTGACGTCACATTAGGGGGGACGGGTTTCTAAAAATGTGACAACCTGTGACAAGGAGGAGGGGAGGGGTCGAAAAATTCCTAAAATTCGCGTGACGTAATTTATGGATGGCCCCAAAACATAGAATTTATTTTACAATTCGTTTGAAAAAATAAAACATGATTTTCATGCTATATGTTACAATCTACCGCTTCCAAGCTGGTAAGTTCCCATAAAAGGACCTGATTTTCTACACATGTTCCTCACTAATTTAATGTTCGTGTATATAAAACAACTTTCTTTATTGCACATGTTGGAGTCGGCTGGTTATGCAATGTGCGCGTGTATGTAATTCCGATATTCCTTGGCTTTCCCACGCACTGTACCTGCATGTGTAGACTATTTTGTCATAGCGACGTCAAAACTTGGCTACATGTGCTACAAGGGCTTTTTTTTACCAGAGATTAGTAAATAAAATCAATAAATATCAATAGACAAGTTACACAAATTGAATTTAAACCCAAAGTAAGCAAATTATGTGCTTGCGTTAAGGATGTTAGTCAACAATTCTAATACATAGAAATACCTAAATAGATACCAGAAAAAAATTAATAAACACCCAGACCCAGAAATGCAGATATTTAAAGGTTCATCACACTAATACCTGCCCCCGTCGGGAATCGAACCCGAGCATCGCGGTTGGTCTGTGTAGTTAGGCGTGTACGCTAAGCCACTCGCCCAACGCGGCGCGCGTCAAAACTTTATTATCTTTGCTTTTACATTCTTAAGTAATAGGCATACATAATGCTGCAGAAGTCTTTAAACAATAAGCAGTCCATAAAAATGTACAAAACATCAAAATTAATAATATTCTAAACTACAAATAGGTATGTCCTAATAGTAGGCTTATAAATATTATCATTAATCTTTACATAATTGAAATATAAACGCGAAATTTACATGTTATTAGTTTTATTACAGCAAAATACGGCCAGTATTTTTCCAGAGATAAGTGAACCGGAAATACAGACATTTGAATGTTCATCACCCAAATGTCTGTAGTCAGGAATAAAACCCGAGCTTCGCGGCTAGTCGTTAGGTGTGTACTCTAGCGCCTCTACCAACGACGCGGTAAAGATCCTCGCAAATGTCCAAAAAGCGTTGGTTAATTATGTTGAAATAGATTAGATCAATCACTAGATAATACTCAAGATCTTGCAGAATGGAAGTAGATAAAAAGCAAAGGGAATTTTTAACCAGCCCGTCAAAGGCAAAGAGATACCCTCTGGTATACTTTATACGAAGATATAAAATAGAACTTGAAATTAAATTGGCTTAAATTAAATGAAATTTGCTTCGCCCGAGAGGTTTCTTACAAAAACAATCAGAAAAAACTTCTCGAGACTATCTTCTTAACAGTAAAATAAACATTGTAAACAAACTCATATTTTTTCAGAACTTAATACAATACAATAATTGAATCCAAGTATTTCATTAGGTACCACGTCGCGATTCGATAATTATTTTTTCAGAAGATGGCTAATGATTCCGAGATGGTCCCACATAATTTTTATAAACATCGAAATTTTTTTTATCTGGTGACGAGCTCATTAAGGATGTCTCTAAAACCACTAATCAGATCATGATAAAATGAATATTGGACCACCACCACCAATCCTTTCATTTTTATGTAAAAAAACCATCAATATCAGTTTGTTATTGGCCAAGTAATGATGTAACAAATAAAAAAAAAACATACATTCAAATTTAAACCTCCTCCTTTTTGGACTCGGTTAAAAATATACTACGTAACCCTATAAAATATCCAGTATCTCGCCATTTCTGCACTTAACTTTGAGCGCCGTCAAGAAATTTCATTACTGAGCGAATGCAGATATTTTCTGAAATGAAATTTCTACACCATTACCGACTTCATCAGCGAGATTAAGTTACAGGTAATTACAGCTTCACTGCAGCCTATTACTAGCTCGCCACCAAGCTGGCGACGAAAATACGCCGACAAACCAGAGAACAAAACTATTATACCAAGTAGGTAAATAGTTTTGTCCTCTTGTACAAGATTTTGATGAATGTTTTTTTAGCGATTTCGATATTGTGTAATGTTTGGCTATTTATATAGTGATATATCGCATAATGTGAATCCGTTTATTTTCGGGTTTAAACTTCATATCAGCGATATCTTACTATCTCAAAAGTTAATCTTTCGATTACTAGAGGATAGAGATTACTATCTCTATGGGTGCCTTATTTCACTCAGCTGCTAGTGAATAGATTATTTTTTTGAAATATATGTATTATGTATAAAAAAAAAATATTTTGTCACTTTTAATTATTTTATTAATTAAGTAAATAATAGTAATAGATAGTCTTATTTATTTTGTTTAGGCACCCATGATTGCATATTCTTAGTCATCAATTTAATTTTGATGTAATTAGCGACATTGTTGATATTTATGGATATTATCTATATACTAATTAAAATAAAAATCGTTACGCAAAATGAAGCGGAAATTTCAAAGAAAAGCATTTCTTCTTCATTTTGTTTAACAAATTTTAAGGTTTTATTTGATTAACTGAAACTAGCCTAGCTTGGTAGTTTGGTTGGTATTTTTTCCCAATTTCTAGTTTAATTGTGGTATTTTATCTTAAAAGTATCTTCACGCCCATATCCCCGAAGAGGCAGGCAGAGGCACAACCAGGGCACCCACGACTAGCCGAAGACACTAAGTCCCATAATGTGATAGGTGGCAAGCCTATCGCCAACCGGGCACATTTCCAATCCCGACCAACATTTTTTTTATTAGAAAATTGGAAAAATCCAATTTCCTTTTTGTTGGCCGACTCGGGATTCGAACCCGGGACCTCATGCAGTCAAGTCCAACACCCGGACCGCTAGACCACAGAGACAATAAAGGTATTGTGTGATTATAATAGTACTAATGTGTATTAGTAAATATATTCTTTTAGTAAAATCGATTGTCAGGACAGTTAACCAGGTGACAGGGTAGTGTCAAGACTCAAGAGTCTTCGAAACCAGCGGGTTTGCATGAAACGAGTAATGAATGTGTATGAAGCTAGGCATGCCTGGAAGGTTCATGACGTTTGGCACTCCATAATCTCCCCTACCTCGTAAAGTATACACGAAGATATGCATGTATGCATGTAGGTTTACTTTTACGGGATTAGACTGCGGTTTTATTAGCTTGACCCGTACACAATGAACCTTTTTTTTATGTTATAGGAAGGCAAACAAGCAGACGGATTTCCTATTGGTAAGAAATTCACGCCGCCTAGAGACACCAAAGGTGGTAATAGCGCGTTGCCAACCAGAGGCCGGGATGTTATGCCTCGAGCAAAAGTATGTTTACCGGCTACCTTACTCTCCGAACACCTTACACGTCATGACGTTATGGCGGCAGGAATAGGTAAGGCGGTGGTCCCAATCCGGGCGAGTCGCTGCGAAACTCTACCACCTTGTCAGATGTCACGGTGTTAATGATGATAAATCTATGCTCGCCTTTTACGAGCTGCCTGGCAAGAAAGGCAGATGGTCTATTCTGCAAAGGAGCCCGGACCAACACAGGGAAAAACCTAAAGAACCTAATCAAATGTTGCTATTCATCACTTTTTTCCAACTGTTCCGAATTCAGCCTACTTGCTATTAATAATATCTACATATCTGCGAGTAGCTGTTGAGAGATATCAGCTTTTCCATCACAAGTAATTGCAGTTGAAGGCAATTTACGTAAGTATACGATATCAAAAAAGTTTCTGGATACGTTCTGCCCTTTCTAGACTTCGTGTTAAGATATGTAAGTATGTAACAAGTTTTTCTATTCGTCGCTTCTACACCTTTTTCATATTACTAAACCAGGAAAAACATCATTACAGCCAGATGTATGGGTAACCACAACTGTATCTAAAGTTGACAGTAATCTCTCCATCAGAATAACCGTTAGTTTATTGCGTTATTTTATAAATACCGTATTTAAAAAAAGTATCATCTAAAGTTTTTTCTTTCTTTCTTTAGATTTTGGTACTGGCTTTAGCATTTGCCATTAGTCAAGTTGAAATTTGCATCAAGTTATGCGATTTAACTAAATCGAGTTTAAATGACTTTAAATTTGTCTAATGTCGCCATAGAAATTTATGTCAGGGTCTTGAGTAAAGCGGTAGCCTCATTACTCAAGCTCATATAAAGAGATTTGGCGGCAACGAAGAAATACACCAGACAGTAATTTCGTCCTATATTTCTAACATTCATACATCCACACATAAACTAATAAAACCTAATCTGTTACTTGGTGTATAAAATAAAAACTGTCATCATGGTGTCAGGAACATGTATAGTGGTGGGACCCTACCACCCTACACAGCAAAGTTATTGCATAGCACTCTATTACGTATTTTTAAAACAGTCATTGCTACATTGTGTACAGAATAGAGAACTTAAAAAAAGAGTTATTCAATTTTTTATCCGTTTATCTATTCCTTTTCACGCACGGATTACTAAACGGATTTTCAACAAATTTTATATAGTAGATATTAGCTTATAATCCAGCTTAACATTTAGGGTACCGTTTACACACACTCATATATTTACGCCAAGTCCCTTACGAGGTAGGCAGAAAGTATCGATATTTTTTAATGCTAGAAAATCTATTGCTCCAATCGATTAAATACGAAGTCACTTTACCATGTCACGTCACGGACAAAAGCTAGTCTTATAAATAATTCTTAACAAAGTCTACAGACTTGGCACAAACAACAGTTGTATTCCTTATAAGGTAAGGTAAGGCATTATGCAATAGATGTTAGGATTAAGGCCGGTTTAAGGACGTATCATGTCCTAAATCTAGAATGCATTATGCAATCGACGAATTCTCAGATCAACGATACTGCTACAGCCCATTTTGCCAAGATTATTTTTATTTTGCATTAAAACTGTCAAGAAAAGTCTTCGAGTTCAATGTTTTTTCGTCTTCGTAAACAAAAAAAATCTCAATTTCCCTAGGATTCCATCATTAGTCCATACTCGGTTGCAATTGGACAAGTTCGGAAGTACTGTCTTTCAAAAACTTTCAAAATCTGTTAAGAATTTACAGAGAAATCGACTAACATACGTAAAAAGTATAATACCTCCATATTTTTTCAAGTAAACAATAAATATCCCTGAACAAGTCACACATATTGAATCTAACCCCAAAGTAAGCAAATTATATGCTTGTGTTATGGGTGTTACTTAACGATTCTAATACATAGAAATACTTGAATAGATACAAACATAATAAACATCCAGACCCGAAAATGCGGACATATAAATGTTCATCACACAAATGCCTGCCCCCGTCGGAAATTGAACTTTAGGCTCGCGGTTGATCGGTGTATTTGGGCATATACGCTAGCCACTCTACCAACGAGGCGTGCACATATAATCAACTGTAGTTGATCATATGTGCATCAGATGTCAATAGTGTAGTGCCTGGTGTGACTCTATTGCTGTACGTAATACTCAAATGATCAGAAAATTTAAACATGCATAAACAAACCCACCGTGTTAGATCTCTTATCTGACATGCTCAAGTCAAGACAATTTAGACAGAATACCTTAAGGCCCCATACTCAGTCAGCCAGAAGAGCTAATCACCGCGCTCCCCCGTTCCATAATTACTATGAACAATGGCGCTCTAAAGTAAACGTCTTAAGCGATAAATCACTATTTTTGACACTATAAAAGTAATTTGACTAAAAGTATAAAAACTGAAACACTTATCTTTTAGGTATAGTACTTATCTATGTTTACTTTAAATCTGGTGTCGATATTTTCATATTTGAAGTAGACATTTACGTTTTGCTTTCAAAAAAGGGTTAACTTTTTGATTTTTTTCTATCAAACAAAGTGAAATGAATCGTGTTTTGGAAACACTAGCCTAGTAAATCATATTCATGTTAATCTTGTGTATTTTTGTCAGCAAGATCCATGATTGCTTTGTATGAAAAAAAACGGTAAACTGCTGACGTATTTCAGCGTATACGGCCCCTTAAAATCCACTTTAGGGGTCTCCTAATATAGTAAAACATATCGTGTGTATTGGGTGCAAAGAAAAAACTCTTTAAAAATTAATAGGGAATCATAAATTCATCATGTTATGAATCCTCAGCTGTCCTGTAGCTAAAATGGAAAGAACCATGCAGATAGGTTCAAATCCTGTTCTTTTTTAATTCCTTATTTTACAACCAAAATACAAACTTAACAAGAAATATATTTTAGCCATGTTGATGAGACGAATCTAATACTCGTATCATATATTATAGGCTATTGGCATATTGGTTGTGCTTTTAGCAGGGATAGAAGGTACACCGCGGATGTAGAGAGGAGAGTGAGTGCAGGAAATAGTATGAATTGAGCGTTGGGTAAGCTATTCCAAAGCGAGGTTTTGAGTCAAAAAGCTAGACTCGCTTTGCATAATTCTGTGCTTATCCCAACGTTACTGTATGGCAGCGAGAATTGGGTATGTCAGAAAGATCATGAAAGTAGGATAAATGCGGTCGAAATGAGAACACTACGGAAAATCTGTGGTGTAACGCTCGCTGACCGCATTCGTAATAGTGAGATCCGAGAAAAAGTGGGATTGAAAGAAAGTGAGGTGTTAAAATGCGAAAGGGCATGCTCCGCTGGTTCAGTCATGTAGAAAGAATGACAGATGAAAGATTGACAAAGCAGATATACATTGCGAATGTGGATGGATCCTACATCCGGGGAGACCGAGGCTGACATTTCAAGAGTCTCCGAAACCGGCGTGTTTGTATGAAAAGGGTAGTGAATGTGAAGGAAGCAAGACAGGTTTGTCAGGATCGTGAGGTCTGGCACTCGATACTCTCTGCCTACCCACCCCGTAAGGGACTTGGCGTGAAGATATGTATGTATATATGTAAGATTATATAGAATCATGCATACATACAAAAACATAATACACAACTCTAGAGGTCTATATATGGTCGGAACAAATATTACACCTCCATTGATCTATCGCCATATTGCCCCATTCACTCATTATTAACCATTTATTTGATTAAAACTAGAAAGAACAACTTTCGCTTTAGAGTTAAATATTTTGATGTAATAGTTAACCATCAAGTTACTCAGAATATATGTTTTACATACGGTTCCTCATAAATAATAATACTTCCATATCAATGCTAATACTATTAAGAGATTTTGTAATATAGATAAGATTAATTTACTACTTAGCTAAATGATAACATGCTTAGTAGGCGCATATTTTAGTATCTCTATCGGATACACTCAAAAAATTTCACCGAATTTAAACATCAATATGACATTTTAATGCTAAAGTTTCGTAGGACAACTGCCAGAGGCGCCACTTTCCATACTTGATGATTTTAAAGTAAAGTTACCCCTTTTTTTACTATTATTTGGTACCGAGTAATAAAAATTCGCCAATGCGATAGGATCTGATATCTTAGAGGTCAATGGTCTGACCTGACAATAGTCAACTGTCAGCTCAAAAGTCAGCGCTATATTTCATTATTCATGTTCAGACTTTTATCCGACTCCAAAAAGAAGAAGTTATCAATACAACTGCATGTATTTTTGTTACGCGATTACTCGGTCAAAAGAAACCGATTTCAACGGCTCTTTTATAAAGATAACATGATTCAAATGTGTTCCCATATTTCAAATCAAAAATCAAATCACGACGTGGTGATTAATGCCCGGTTCCTATATTCAAAAAACGAGTCGTTTTGATTACGGATGGTAGTATTTTGTACGCTTAGTAAGATTACTAACAACGGTTGCTCGTTTCCGACTATTGATTCTAAACATTTTTTGAAAATATTGGTAACGCTCCGTTACTTTTGAACAAACTACGAATGGTTTAGCTGACGGATTACGATTCGTTGATTATAGGAACCGGGCATAAATGATTGCAGTCGGTTTTTGGCAGTTCTGCTGCACTAAAATTAACCAAAGCGCCCATGTTAACTGATGAAGGCATATTATAACATAACATAGTAATTGGACTGCCCTGTTGGCCGAAGGGTTGGCATATACGGTAGGCTCCTCCGACTAACCGCGAGGCGCGGGTTCGACTCATGCCGGTAGCAGGCATTTGTGTGATGAACATTTGGATGTTTGTATTGCTGGGTCTGGGTGTTCATTAAATTTATTCTGGTGTCTTTTTTTTATAACATTGGAAGGCAAACAAGCAGACGGATTTCCTGATGGTAAGAAATTCCCGCCGCCTAGAGACACCAAAGGTGGTAAGGGTGCGTTGCCAACCAGAGGCCCGGATGTTAGCCTCGAGCAAAAGTAAGTTAACCGGCTACCTTACCCTCCGAACCGGAACAAGTCATGACGTTATGGCGGCAGGAATAGGTAAGGCGGTAGTACCAATCCGGGTGAGTCGCTGCATAACTCTACCACCTAGTCAGATGTCACGGTGTTAGGAGCGGCAAGCCCATGCTCGCTTTTTACGAGTTGCCTGGCACAGGAAGGCAGATGGACTATTCTACAAAGGAGCCCGGACCAACACGGGGAATTTCGACAGTCTATTAGGTATTTCGACATTATAGAATAAAATCTGCTTACTTTAGTGTAAATAATAGCTGTCGAAGATTATTCATTTATATATTATTGATGACAAAGTTTAAACGACAGTGCTCGTGTAAGCGATTACTGAACGACCATAGAAGGATATAATATAATATCATTATTCAGATTGTAATAGGATTTGCAAAAGCGATTGAAGCCGTAGGTTACAACTTATACAAACAAACGGCGGGAATATCCACAGGTACTATATTTCCCTATTTCCATGTGTATGTAACATTTGGCGAATCATGTGGTCTGTGGAACATTGCCGTTGGAATGGAAGTGTCTGGAATTGTTTCCTTCCGTCGAGTCTGCGCCAGACACGGAAATCGAGGACGGGAAAGCGCCGACTACAACGGATCAGTGGGAAATGGAGTGAATCAACAGGTCCAATTGCGAATTGCTACAGGTCCTTGTACCTCGGTGTTGCCATTTATGTTTTTTATTAAATTTATAACCAACTTCGAAAAAGGAGATTATATTTTAGATTTCTACATTTTTTTATGGAATCGGTTCCGATTTCTTCGTCATTTCTGAAACGATTAAAAAAATCTTAACGTATTTGAAAGAGCGCACTTACGAGGTAGTCCCATTGCCACCAAGAATGTATCTGATGATGGAATAAGTGGATGGAAATGGAGGAAATAATTTCAGTTTTGTGAACATTACTTTAGAAATCGAAGCCTTTTATTTGCCGTTTTACTGCGCCTGAATTTTTGCTCACTTATTGGCTTTCAATTATTACTAATGTACAGGGACGAACATTGAAATACGCCACGGCTGCTTCTTACCATCATCAAAGCTAGGTGCTTGGCCGCTGTTACCATAAAAATATTTTTAAGGGGTTCACAATAAGAAATGAAATAAATAAATATCCCTGCACATGTTAAACAAATTGAATCAACCCCAAAGTAAACAAATTATATGCGTTCGTTATGGGTGTTAGTCAACGATTCTAATATATAGAAATAGATACCAGAATAAATTTAATAAACACACAGACCCGGAAATGCAGATATCTAAATGTTCATCACAAAAACGTTTGCCCCCGTCGGGGGGAATCAAACCGAAGCCTCGCGGTTAGTAGTGAGGTTAAGAGTGTACCCTAGCCACTCGACCAACGAGGCGGTCAAATTTCTTGTAACACCACCCTTTATACTTTCGTTTTATTAACTTTTTAAGTTTTGATTGCAGTTTATGTTACACATTAAAAAAATAATGACATAAAAATCTCATGGTAGACTGACATGTTTTTATTGTGCAGGCAAGATCAACACGAGCCTTTGCATATGTAGATCACCAGTGATATAAAATAGGCTGATTGTAAGATTTTAATAATCTTTAAATTAGAGATTAATAATGAAGCCCCAAAATTAAAAATTTATATAAGTAATACAGCTAAGAACCATCTCTATCACGTCAGCTCGCAAACGAAAACTCCAAATTCGAAACCTGTCCAGCCGATTAAAAGTTATGGTTCTACAGACATACAAATACATACATACATACATACACACACCTACACACACAAAGACATGTCAAAGTTACAACACCCTTGGGAGTCGAAAAAAGCAAAGTAACAAAAGCAAGAGTTCTCGAGTTATCCTATGAGGTATTTCTTGCGTCTTTGAAATAAAAAGAAGTGAACAAAAAATTATCTAATTAAAAACAAACGGCCACCAAATTAGACATTATGTTTCAAGGTTATCTCAAGTATTTTGATTGTAGAACATGAATAGGTGTAAGATAAAAACGAGTGTTTCACACGGCCGCGCTCGATACCATACATGACACTTATTATGAACCTTGCGAAAATCTTGTTCTCACGTAGGTACCTTTATTTTTTGTTCGGCTTGTGTTATGGAGTATAGTTTTGTAATCTACATATGCATATAAAGAAATGAAAACGGACAGTACGTTTGCACTGTTAAAATAACAGCTTTTTACTACTTTTTTTTAAATTTATTTACTGACAAAACAAATAATACAATATTAAATCGAAGTAGCAATTAAAAACTACAAAGGTTTGTAAAAAAAATGCTGGTAGCATTTTTTTACGTCATTTTTTTAAGAATTTATATATCATTTTGTTTCAGTAGATAGAAAAATAAATAAATAACAATGTTTACAAAGTAAATGTTGTGCATTTGAATATGAATGATACATACACCAAAATATATGTACACATACATATATAAAAATAAATACAATTGGAGCGTTCGTTTGTGACATCAAAATAATGGCTTTTTAGTACATACACACAATACGGTACATATAACAAAAAACATTTTTTTCAATTTTCGCCCGTCCGCCCATATCTGCCCATAGTTCTGATTGTTCTGGCTAATTTTGGAATGGCTGGCCTGATGTTGACGAAACTTTCACTGGCCGATAGCTGATGTAATAAGGAGTAACCTACCTAAGGCTAATGTTATACATTTTTATGTTAAATTGCTCTTGGACGTAGTCGCTGTCGTAGCTAGTAATACTATATGTCAGCTTATTAGATCTTATTTCAAGTTACAACAGCGATTTTATATCATAATTTTCTTAGATATATTTATTACGAAAATCGGGCTTACTCTGTGAATTTGGCGATTTTCAATTTGAATCGACTTCCGAAAAAGTAGGGGCTCAATTAGACTGTATGTTTTGTATCAGTGTTACTTCAAAACTTTTCACTGAATGAGTAAATTTCGTTACTTTGTCCTTTTTTTAAGAAATCGTGTGCTTTTCAATCAGTATTTTCATTAAATTAAGAACCTAAAAGTAGTTTTATGTTATACTTAATTAATTATTAACGCATACCTATATTACACATTTACGTAGATTACATTATTTTATCATTGAATTAAACCATTTTTTTGTTTACTCCAGTTATAATGCCACAAGATTTAGCAACGGCTATGACCCACTGTAAATTGTTATATATGCATTTGTTAAGAGAATATCTAAGTGAACGAAACTGAATTTCGTATCCATTTAGCAATGTCGTATTGTTGTGGATACGTCATTTTAATTACCGAGGACCATGTAGCCATATGACTATTTCAGAATGACAAATAAATAGACAAAATCTTTTTCTCGTTCATTCCTCCAATGGTACGTATTTGTGTATACTAACTTTAATCTAAACTGTGGTTTAATGTCCGTATATAATAAACCTGGGACTCTTTATACAAGTTCAACGTCAGGTATTTTAGTTTCTGTCAGAAATTCTAAATCAAAGATAAAAAACAAGCTGTTAGTTATCCAATTTCGGACATAGAATTGCTTACTTAGAGGTGTTCTAGTGAAAGGTGTGTAGTTTTAGGCGGAGTTATATTAATTTATTTACAAGTTACTTTGGGTTTAACTTATGAAACTCTGTTACTACTGAACCGATTTAGTGTATATTTTATTTAGAGCATAGGCTTGCCGTCACTAACACCGTGACATCTGACTAGGTGGTAGAGTTTCGCAGCGACTCACCCGGATTGGTACCACCGCCTTACCTATTCCTGCCGCCATAACGTCATGACGTGTTCCGGTTCGGAGGGTAAGGTAGCCGGTAAACTTACTTTTGCTCGAGGCCTAACATCCCGGCCTCTGGTTGGCAACGCGCCATTACCACCTTTGGTGTCTCTAGGCGGCGGGAATTTATTACCATCAGGAAATCCGTCTGCTTGTTTGCTTTCCAATGTCATAAAAAAAATAACATTGTAGGTTACTAATATCGAAAGTCTCATAGTTATTAACTTAGTGCATTATAAATAACGGAAAAAAAAATAAACGGAGAAAGTTGAAAACCCGATCCCATATCCCCGAATTCTAAGGCAGAGATACAACCAGGGCATCTATGGTTAGGCGAAGGCACTTAGTCCCGCAAAAAGTTTTTAAAAATATATTTAATCATACCAACCTATTTTTGACACTCGTGTAAGTTTGTTGTTGATAGGTTTACGACGATCCTATAGCCAGGTAATGAAAAAACATTAGACTGCCAAATTATTCTACAATTACAGTCATTGAACTATTAAACTAGTTGATATTAAATTTAATTGACATTAAATGGTATAAGGGTTATTAATTGGTGAAAAAATGATTTGACAAGTTTGGCGTTTCTGTGAGTGTAAGTATGTGTATGTGTCTGTCTGTGGCATCGTAACGTTTAAACGGATGGATCGATTTCGATAAGGCCTTCTTGAAGTCGAAGTAATCGAGATGGTTCTAAACTACATTTCTTGTGTTACATTGCGCTTATATTAATCTAGTGTTTTGATAGGAATGGTAAAATAACTGATGCAGTAATGAGTACTAAGCCATTTGAGCCTCGGATTGACAACGCAACGGCAACTTCTATTTCCAGCCATTAGGAAAACCGTCTACTCATTTACTATGTTAATCTTTAATACGCTTTAGTTTAATTTAAACAATCTTAAGCAGTTACGGAATCAGGAAGTCGTGGAAAGCAAAATGGTGTTATCTGATACATATCATATTTTGTTTAATGTTTACCATTCTTAATCACATACAAATTTTTCAGAGCATAAATAATAATAATCGTAATAGACTTAACGAAAATGGGATGACCTAAACACCGAGTCCCCTGTGATTTTTTAGTTTTTCCTATCATCAGACCTGCTAAGCAGGTCCTAAGACACGAGCGTAGGTTAATTAGTTAATTACCAACAAGACCACTGGTGGTAGAGTGATGAGCAGCATCTCGCCCGGTTAGGTTAGGTTCCACCGTCTTACCTAACCAGCCTTCATAATGACTCGGTCATATTCTGGTACGGAAATCTCTATATATAAAAGAAAGTGGTGTTAGTTACACTATTCATAACTCAAGAACGGCTACACCGATTAGGCTGAAAATTGGTAGGGAGGTAACTTAAAACCGGGAGAAGGACATAGGATACTTTTTATCCTGTTCAATTGTGAGGAAACTGGGAAAAACAACATTTTAATTTTTCCCATACAAACTAAACGGGCGGAACGAAATTCGCGGGAACAGCTAGAGAGACATCTCATAAAAGTTCTTTAAAAGAAAGTGCTACAGTGTATCACTATATTTTCAGACCTACTTACATTACTCTCATTATATGCACCGACTACTTGGTATCAAAATATCTGAATCATTAAGCTTGAATAATGTGTACATCTAGGTTTTATCAGTGATTACATAAATTTGCCAGCTTAGGGCTGCCACATACATTCGGCATTCAGGCTTGAAATTTAAAAACTAAATGGCACCCCATACAGATCCCCCGACATTCCATACAGAAAAATACTGACGCGGACGTGTGTAGCAGGTCCATAGATTTTTTGGGTTTGTTGCGTTCCTTTTTTTCAAACAGAATTTCGTTCCAAAATTCCGAATTTATGTGGTAGGCCTTATACATCATGCCGATATTCTGTATTCAATAGATTTGCTATTAGTTTTATGAATTGTATTTATAATGTTGACACATTCCCAGTTAACATATTCATAGATTAAATAATAGCGATAAAGTCTGATATTACAGACATAAAAACTTTACGACGGAAGACTTAATTTTAATAAATTTAAAATTAAGTTAATATTTTACACCATAATGTGCTAGAATATATTGATAAAGCAACATATTCTAGCACATCATGTTGTAAAATAGAGGGTCGTCATACCTAACGACCAGAGAGACTTTGGCATATTATTTAGGTAAAAACATGAACCTATATTACTACTACGACAAAAGGATAAGAAATACTGATTGTTAAGCACTTTGTGTCAGTTTACAAAAATAATGTAAAATTAATATTTTTTGATTGTTTATCATAAAAACCCGTACAAGGCACCGTTAATTTTGCCAAAACAGACGGAAGACAAGAAAGTCCAAATATGACCGGTGTTAGCCAGAGACTGGCAAACCTATTTGGTTGCTAGGCGATAGTAATACGTAGAATTACTTAACTAGATAATGAAATACATCAGACCCAGACAAAACTAGAGTAATTTGGTTTACCGTTTCCCAACAGTAGTCAGTTAGACCAGGCGGTCCATTGTTCTTAAACTGAGTATATATCATTACATCAGTGTTCTCCAATATAAAGTTTCAGATTAGGGATAAAGTAGTCGATAAGCTTACGCAAGAAGCTCGACAACCTCATATTGGCAACGCGCCATTAACATTTCTGTTATCTATGCGACATGTATTATTTAACCATCAGGAAATCCGTCAGCTTATTTAATTTTCTATGCAACAAAATACTATTGTCTAACATCCTGGTCACAAACAAGATAAAAGTGGTAATTTTGTTGCGCACTTACTAAACTTATTTTAAGTTATTGCTATCTTCTTTCAACGGTAGTAATAAAAAGAGATAAAACACTGTTAGTGCTGTCAGGCTAGTTTGTACACGACATTTCTGTCGTTTAATCTATCACTATTAACGTGATAATTGAAAACATCACAATTTGACAGGTCCGGACTAATCTGACATGTTCCGTCTCTTTTGTTTTTTCTTCATTTAAAAAAGACAACATGCATCTAAGAATGACCACCAAATGTCACACTGGTTACATTAGTTACTGGTTGCCAGGGACTTCTTCCACTTATGTTATTCACTTCTCTGCCCATCGAGTTTTATGCAATAAAAACTATCTAAACTTTAAAGTTGAAATAATATGTACTAGGCGATAGTTACGCAAATTAGGGAAAATCGTTTTAGAAATTTGGGAGTTCAATCTGGATATAAATTATGAGAAAAGATATACATAGTTGTTTATACGTATTAAACTAAGGTAAATGATATTTCAGGCGATCTATTATTAAGTTGTCATGAATTCCACCAAACGTATAGAGCAACTATTATCGCAGATGTCTACGATTATCCCAGGCGAATAGCAGCCACATGTTACCAGGACTAACTTTAGCAGAGGAACAGGATGTCTCGCACCTGTGCACAATCCAGAATAATGTTCCAACAAAAACTTGTTCTGAGTAACTCGTAGATAACTGAAAGTGGAACGGTTCTTTGAAAGACAATAAAGTTTCAATTTATGGCAATTTGTTTAGTACTTTGGCGTTTGAACATAATTTGGAATATTTGGAGTCGATTACGAAGATCTTAAGTAAATCCCTTCGTTATGAATAAGTTAGTGAAATTGTTATTCCTGTTATTGCTACTCAAATAATAACTTCAACAATTCACTGAACTACCTTTTAATATTTTATGCCCCATTCAAAATACATTAGAACATGTTATATTAAAAAGATATATCATAGGTTAAAAAATAAGTTTTTGGAAAATTAGAAACGTTTTTTAAACAAATTTGACCTGTATCATTGAATTGACTTTAATTAAATACAAGTGTTAAAATTATTATCCAACGGAATACCATCCAATTCGCCTTTTTGTACCAGTGGCTAGCGTACACGCCTGACTACACCCACCAACAGCAAGGATTGGGTTCGATTCAAGACGGGGGCAGGCATTTGCGTGATGAACATTTAGATGCCTGCATTTGCACATTTAAGTTTTTTTATGAAGTAGAATCGTTGACTAACACCCATTACGTAAGCATATGATTTGCTTACTTTGGGGTTAGATTCAATTTGCGTAACTTGTCCAGAGATGGCTGCATGTAGCTAACATATACAGACGAGTATTTAATAAAACAGTAATAAAACAGTCCCGACGGTGGAATGTGTAAACTGTCTACTAGGTTCATAATATTGCATTTTCTGTCATCAACCATCACGGGGTGAACAGGAATTAAATAAGGAAATCCTTATTAGCACGGAGTTTGCTTTAAGCATGTTTTGGTACTAAAGCTATTAAAGTCCTTAGGTTAAGCTTCGCTTGTTAACCTTTTTCATGCGTTCAGAAAGGGAAGGTCATTTATTCAATTCGATTTATTAATTTTGCTGTTGTGATAGATAATTAAAATAGAATAATATATATTAGTGGACGTTATCGTTTCGTCTGTCTTCTAAAGCCATTAATTCTAGTACTGAAAAATGATGGTAGAACGCTGTGCAGCAACTTGTCGGGGTAAGTAGGAATCCTCCCCTTACCTATTTCTTCCGCCATAGTGACTCTGTAACGTTCCGGTCTTTAGGGTAGGCTTTCCAAAATAGGCCTTCCATCCCAGCATCAGGATAACGAAGCACCACTGGAATCTATAAGCCACAGCTGTCTCTGACTATCAAGGGAGACTTATCCATTAACTTCTAACATAAACAAAATTCAAACATTCACTAAAAAGTAGGTACTTGTAAAAAGACATACTAATATATACCCATATTGTATACAATTGTGTATATGTGTTGATCATGTACTAAAGCAAAGAACGCGTTCGGCATTTTTCTTTATCACCAACACCGTAACAGCAGCTAGGTAGGAAAGTATGCAATGACTTGCCCGAACTGATACAAACATCGAAACCAGTCATCATTGTTTTTCGATATGTGGGGTTGGGGTTAATCGGCCATCTTAATCAGTCAAAACACATTACCATTTCAAGGTAAATTTGCACTAATCTCCTTTATTGTCTAATATAGGTACCTAATATTAGTAGGATGTTCAAGTGTATTTATTGTCTTCAGGATGGATATATGAGCCTTAGTTTCACTATTCTAGGATCTACGAAAACTTTTCTCGATTTCCAAATACATTAGCAATAATAAAAAAACTTACATTTTTTGGTTAAAAAGCAGCTCCCTGTGTAGATCCATCCGTAACGAGTTTTCCAGGCAAGGGTTGGGCAGCCGGCGCGGGGCGATCAGCCCATCCCCCGCACCCTCCCCCTCTTGTACCATCTCCACGTCGTCGGTCCCCAGCTCTAAATTGGATACCAGCGTGGGTCCGAGTCCCACGCCGCAAGAATCGTGGACTCTCCCTATTGCCAAAACTGAAAATAAAAACAATATTAGATACTAAATCTCTCTCTAAATCTACTAAGCCGACCTTTGTGGTTTAGCGGACCGGCGTCGCACTTAACTTCTTGAGGTCCCGGATTCGAGACATGGGTCGGACAGCAAAAAAGAAATAGAATTGCCCGGGATTGGATATGTGCCCGATTGGCGATAGGCTTGCCACTTATCACATTGTGGGACTTAGTGTCTTCGACTAGTAGTGGATGCACTATTTGTCCCTCTGCCTAAAACTTCAGGGATATGGGCGTGAATATGCTTTTTTAGATACTAAACCTGTAAATTATTACCTAATCCCGCCGCCATGATCATGCTCCGGATTAAAGATAGGGTAGTACCTCTAAAATCAGATGAGGACCCAGAAAAACAAGTTCATCAAACAAAAACCTGTCTGTCCCGACAGACAGGTTTTTGTCGTCGACAAGACAGGTGTCGAACCCGACACGCCTGCGGCCCGATCGCAAAATCCAACGCCGAGGAGATCATAAAAAATGGTATAACCTAATATACTACCTACTACATAGCCTAATCCTATTACGCAAACAATCAAGAACAGATGAAAGGATAATACCCCTTTACAGCATGAAAGGAAGTTGCATTCCTGCCACGTATTAGTGCTTGTATAATTTACATATGATCGACTGACATTTAATATTTGCATTAAGATCAAATCAATACACCTTTCTTAATTATGTAATTGGGTTATCACATTATATACTATAATAAGGAACTATAAAAAATAAATAAATAGTAAACAACCGGAACTTTTAATGGAAGATAAAAGATGTTATATAATACTAGCTGTCCTAGCGAACTTTGATCATCCCCTTCTGTTTGTATTCGACAAATTAAAATGTTAGTTCAGAATTAGAAAAAACTTGCTTCTCATGAACCATACAAGAGCTACATTTTTTTTAAACCACCACCGGATCCGAATCGCGGCCACACACTGAGAAGATATAACGAAAGAAACTCAGCGGGCTTGTTTTTTTTTCAATACCAATAGTACCTACTTAACATTATAAACTAGCTAGAATTAAAAATTTCGCCACGGGACTTGATGTTAGAGCATTCGTCGGCTTAAGACGAAAGGTTACAGGTTCAAATCCTGTCTGGGGCAATAATTTTTCTTTCTTTAGAATTTATAGAAATTATAAACTAGATATTAAAAATACAAATTAGAATCTACTTTTACCTTTGTAATGTAGTCACAAATTACATTACAAATTGCAGTGCGAGATTGATAACTCTATTTCCAAGCGTGTTCGTCTTTTAAATAATATCTGAGACCTTACAATAGCCTTTCTTATATAATTATTTTGATTTTATTCATTTTTCAAACTTACTTGAAAAATGAATAAAATAATGAAAAAGTATATTGTAGAATTGTATACATTGACCCAAAAAGGATTTACATTTATGGATACAGCATTACAGGACTTTATGGAATTCCATTAGTAGTCCGTTCTCCTAGTTTCCTCGTAGTTTTTCCCATTTTCTTATTTTAACCTCCCCTGAACTTACACAAAAAATTCAAAACCAAATAAGCCTCATCGGTTTATTTATTTAGCCTTATCAGCGTTTCATCTAATATATAAAATTCTAGTGTCACAGTGTGCGTGATTGAGCTCCTCCGAAACGGCTTAACCGATTCTCATGAAATTTTGGTATTAGATCTACCTATAAATAAGTTTAAAAAATGTATCAATCAAAATTATGGCAAAAAGGCTATTATACGGTCTCAGAGTATTTGGAAGATGAACATGCTTGGGAATAGAGGTTTCAATCTCCCACAATTTGTAATGTAATTTTTTGTACCTTTTATTTAAGTTAAAATCAGATTGTAATTAGTATTTTTAATCTAGATTATATTGTAATTATTATTATTATTATATTATACGGTCTCAGAGTATTTGGAAGATGAACATGCTTGGGAATAGAGGTTTCAATCTCCCACAATTTGTAATGTAATTTTTTGTACCTTTTATTTAAGTTAAAATCAGATTGTAATTAGTATTTTTAATCTAGATTATATTGTAATTATTATTATTATTGAAAAAAAGACAAGCCCGCTGAGTTTCTTTCGCCGGATCTTCTCCGTGTGAGGCCGCGATTCCGATCCGGTGGTAGTTTAAAAAATGTCGACGCGCACAAATACGACTTGTATGGTTCATGTGAATAAAGATTATTCTGATTCTAAATCATATTGGGTAGGTCTGAGAATCAGCCAACATCTATTTTTCATACCCATACGTGACAAGGGTGACACGCTCAAATTTTTTTTTACTAAAATCCCATTAAAAAAGTAGCAGGACAACGTCTGCCGGGTCAGCTAGTAGACGTATATAAATAGACTCTTTATCACGAAATTTCCGATTCCTAAATTGGAACTTACGATGGAAAAACCGCATACCTTTGACCGTCTTATTAATAAACGCGGACTAAGGTTGGAGTAAAATTAAGTCGATAATATAGTCTGTATCACATTGTAATAAAGATACCAGGTTGAACCTTGGAGTACTTTACTCCTTATGAATAAGAAGTTTAGAGGGCTGACGCGAACGAACGCCTGGTTGATTTAGTATAGTAAAAACTAAATTAATAATTTTTAGTCTTCTGGTTGATTAGTTAAGGACTTTTAAGGCACCGAGTCATCCTTTGCACAATTTAAGGGGAAAATCGTGAATAATAGTAATGAATATGCCCGGACAAATCATACAAATTCACCAAGCCTAAAGTAAGCAATTGTATTATGGTTTTGTTATGGATATAAAGATACTGTAATAAATTTAATAAACACTCAAACTCGGGATATACACATCTATATTTATTACACAATTATCCTTCGTCAGAAATCGAACCCGAGCCTAACGATTAGACATACGTACCTAGCGTACGTTAACCCCGCAAATATAACGGTTTAAAGCAAGTACCTAACTACTAAAACTACCGCAATCCTAGATTAAATTCCTAGTTAGAAAGGAGAGTGTGTGCAGAGAATAGAGTGAATGGACCACTGGGTAAGCTATTTTAGGGTCATAGGATCGCTCTGCATAATTTTATAAATACAAAAAAAAGGTGATACAAAAAAATAATGTACGTAAAGTTAGCATATTTACTACTTGTGTTATGGTTGTTAGTTAACTATACTAACACATAGAAATACTTCAATAGATATACCAGAATAAATTTAATAATAGTAAAAACCGGCCTCAGTCGGGAATCGAACCCGAAAATCGCGTTTGGTCGGTGGAGTTACGTGCACGAGTCGGTGTGCACTAACATCTCGACCAATGAGTCTATCTGTCACCTATAAGTCTATAGAATCCTGGACTTATTTTTGTAATGCGGGTTCAATTTTATCTTTCAACGCAAAACGATATTGAAAGTCCTGAAACATTCCACTACATGCCTACAAACACACAAACATGCGTTGCCACCTTGAAACTGAGGTGCCAAGTAGTAAGAACTTATAAATTACAGACAACCAAGAGAAGCCAAGCAAACAATCGTCAATAGTGTTTATGCCAGAGTCCTGAAGTAGAGCCATAATCCTATCAATATATGTTTTTTTTGTTAATGTCATTTTTATGTTATAACTGGCCGATCCGGCGAACTTAGTACCACCTGATATTAACAGCTACTAACAATTTTTAAGAGCTCAAAACATTGCATTTTCCCTTTTTCACTGCAATTATCCCGGTTTTTCTCATCGTATGAACCTTCTCCTGTCAATAACCAATACAACAAAAAAAAGAGTGTGTGTACTCCTGTACGCACGTAAGAAGTTTTACTTCTTTGGCGTAACAATCCAAAAATACCAAATAATAACACACTGCATACATACATAAATAGCATGCATAGGCATTGAAAATCATAAAATATAATTAAAAATAAAAAGGCTCGCAACTAACTTCAGGGTGTTGCTTTTGACTGTCACATATATATGTCGGTAAGATTTAGCAAAATCAGTCCATCCGTTCATGCGTTATAGGATGACCACGCGAAATGAGGATTCATTTTTATACAGATAATAATGCTCACCTTAAAAGTATTACAAACGAATTGAGTCACATATCAATATAATGAATCACTAACGCAATGATATCATCAAAGACGTCGTAACTGTGTTAGTTGCATGTAAATAAAGTTTAGACATCTGGGGCCTTGTCAGGTATTAAAAAATAAAGTTGCTAAAAATTTGTTGCAAATAGTTCAGTAACGTTACATGCAACACTCTCTTTTTGCAATTTATGACATGTAACATTTTGCAAGATAAATTACGATAAAGAAGTGCCCGGGTGGCGATAGGTTTGCCACCTATCACATTATGGGAATTACCTATGGGTGATCATCTTTGCCGTGGTTATACCTCTGCCAACCTCTGATTTGGCACCAAAGGGCGATAAACGAAGCTCTCTAATTAAGATACTAGCCGACCCCACAAACTTGGTTCTTCGAGTAATACTCTGCGCCTAATGCGCAGGGGGACTTGGCGTGATGACATGTATGAAGAGCATAAAGTTTAAATTTTCTCTACATTTCGGATTTTATTTTTTGGCCCAATTTACAGTAAGTGGTATAATGTTTGTTTTCGTTAATTTCTGAATTACAAAACCTATGACTTGGATAAAATACAATCCTTCGTTTGATTTGTATCGAATATTATAAGAAGCTCTACAAGTTTGCTAACATATTACTACATACGACAGTATTAAAACTTTCCTCAGTTAATAAGAAAATATATAATCACGAGTAACACTAATGTAAAGCTAATTAAATACGTTACGCATTATAAACAAAAAAATAACGTGATTTGTAACAATATCGTGACCTTCTTCAATTTCCGATTTCTAACATAACAATTATTATGACACACTATGCGTTAATTAATTAGAAACTGCCGACATCCAGTGGACGGCAACCAGGAACGCTTATTGACATTAGTAGACATGACATATTATTGGCAGGAGTATATTACAGTCTGTTTTTGAAAAAGTATAAAAACTAAGCCTAGTTGTCAAAATAATTAACTATACATTTACCACCTTTGATGTCTCTAATCATCTTATGTATTTCTTACCATCAAAAAATAGGTCTGGTTGTTTGCCTTCCAAAATCATAGAAAAATATGAATATAGTCGAGTTAAATTTTTCTCGTTATAGTTATTCTCTTGTATAAAGTAGACCACAGACCATCTGCCTACCCGCAAGGTAGCTCTGAAGAGGTAAGCACACGTTAAATAGGTCGTTACCAACTGCTGGTACAGTAGAGTGCGGCGATGACAGGGTAATGTTCCGGTTCCGGGGGAAAGGGTAGCCGGTAGACTTGCACAATTGGCCTAATATACCGACAGGAAACAGCCTATCACATAAATCTATACTAATATTATAAAGAGGAAATGTTTGATTTTTGTTCGTTTGTTTGTTTGAAATGAATAGGCTCCGAAACTACTAGACCGATTTCAAAAATTCTTTCATCTTTAGAATGCTACATTATCCCTGAGTGACACAGGCTTTGTTTCATCAAAATCGGTGAAGTAGAACCCAAGTTACGCAGGCGAAGCTGCGTGAAACTGCTAGTGGTGTGTACAGGCCAAGGTTGTATTTTACATTCAAGATAGTACTTGTTAATCACATTGAAAAACGCACAGCACTTGATTATAACAGGTCTACTTTGGTTCTATAAAGTCTTTGGTCGCAATACATGAATTAATCTACAATAGCAGGAGCAACTGGAACTTGTACATTATATATAAAAATATTTTTACCACTCGCCGAGCTCGTTATCGCATTTCCTGACCTCGTTTGCAGTACTTCGGACAAACGGAAACCGTAGCTGTGGTCGGAATTAATATGAAATCGCTGCCATCTTAAATGCAATAGTTTTTAACTAGTTTGAAATAAAATGAGAAATATTTTCTGACTACGCGTTGCACCAGCTTCACCACAGGGACGAAAAATCCATATAATATAAATGCAAAAATTGTGTTTGTTAGTTTGTTCCTTCATCAAATTGTATTTTGGTGTAGGGAGATAGGAAACTTAAGAGTGACATAGTTTACTTTTATTCCATTTACATAATCTGATTCTAGCGTGAGGGATAAATTAAACAGGGTTTTCAGTTAATCTAGTACAGTAATATTTTTAAACTCCTATAATAAATACCAAGGCGGTGCATTATCAACAAGAGCCTACGACCGTGGTTCAAGTATATCTGCTACTGTATCCTTTAAATCGAAACACGAGAGATGGAAGGATTATGGACAAGTACAACATTTTTCCTGATTAAAAGTATCTGAAGGAAATTTGGTAGTATTTCGCCGTAGTAGCAAGTACGCTTTTTAAAACAAATCGTTAAAAATAAGAGTTACCTCCGACTAAACTTCAGCTATTCTAAATCTTAAAAAAAATGGTTTAATTGAGGAGTTTCTAAAAATCCACCGCCTCGTTGGTCAAGTGGCTAGCGTACATACGCCTAACTACATCGACTTACCGCGAGGCTCTGGTTCGATTCCCGACGGGGGCAGACATTTTTGTGATGAACATTTAGATGTCTGTATTTCCGGGTCTGGGTGTTAATTAAATTTATTCTGGTATCTATTTAAGTATTTATATGTATTAGTATCGTTGACTAACACCCACAACACAAGCATATAATTTGCTTACTTTGGGTAATTTGTGTGAGTTTGTCCATGGATATTTACTTATTTATTAATTTATTTATTTTCACTCAGAAATGCTCTGTTAACCATTGCCATACGACTTTAAATAATCACCTAGTTATTCTAAGCATCAACGTACACGTTAAAGACCGATCATTTGTGAAACTTGAGTCTAACCAGGAAAAATAAACATTGACCCTTGCATTTGTTTACAAGAAGCCAAAAATTTACAGGCACGAAAATAACACTCTAATGAAATCCTGAAAAATCCTCATTTATCCCGTTTACGGTTTTTATTTACATTTTCAGCTTCAATGCAAGAAAACTGTCGTTTTTTGGGCTATTTGACGGGGCCATTCGTTTCCCAACGAAAACAGTCATTGTGTCATAAAAGTCAAGGTATGTTAGTATTTTTAATTTTATTATACATCATTTAACCGTGAGTAATATATAAGTACGTATTTTTAAGTTTTGGTGCCATCGAAAGAAAAGACGGTCGAAGTTTTTTCATAATTATTCAATTTTGAGTTTGTATTGAGTTAATAAGAGTAATAAGTCAATTTTGGTGGCATTTTGTACAATTTTATTTAGTGAAAGTGCACAAATGAAATAATCACGAAAAAATTAGCGTATCGTGTATTTTCTCGTTGCCGGCAAACCTCACTATATGAGCTTCAGTAATGAAGCCTCCGCTTTACCCAAGACCCTGACATGACTTATTAACGACTTATGACTAATTATAATTGAATCCCGATTCTGGTAAATTTGATTCAAATTTCTACTTGGCAAAATGCTAACGCGAATGCCAACAAAACCTATAGAAATAAAAGAATTACGTAGTTTAGAGAAAGATCTGGATGGCTAAAACAAGCACATAATTTGCTTACTTCTAGCATGGAATAAGAATCTTATATAGCACAGAGTAACTAGGTACTGAAGAGTCACACTTTAACAAAATGCCAGTTTATGTATAAAATTTACGCGTGCAAGCAAAACGCAAACGTAACAATAATTAATCACACCATATTTCCGTTCACTTTCATTGAGTATCATTCAACGTCTTCGAATGCAAGACCATTAATACTAGTGGTCGCCAGTTGGTCGAAATTCAACCATAATAAATTTTAATATCTTGTTGGTAAGTACGTCATCTTCATATCTCAAGACCATATCTCATACTTTGTTTCCAAACTTTTTAGTGCGCCATCTGTGATCTTTTATCGTTATCATCAATATATTTGTTTGTGTGTCAAATGCATCGCAGTAATAAATAATATATAATAAAGTAGTAATGTTTTATTTATTGATTTAATGTACTTTATAGGCATTGTTATTGAAAAATATTAGCGTTCTGCGCTTCTCCTACACATAAACTATAAGTGTGCAAAATTTTATGCTCCTGCGTCAGCGCACTTTTCGTAAAAAGGGGTCCAAAATTTTGGTATCACTTATTAATATAAGTGATGCCAAATATAGTTAGATTCAACGCGCACTTACTTGAATTATCCCGAAGCGCTTCTACAATCTTTTTGATGTCGTCTGCTTGGTGAGTACCAGAACTTCTTACGGATTTTGCTGGTACTTCTACGTCAGAAGACGGGGAACAGGGACGGCGTCTTCTTGGCTTGTCTAGGGTGTAGTGTCCTTTTTCATCTGCTCTACCTGAAAATAATTATCAAGTATTTCATATCTACATTTTTTGTTATAGTACTTAAACTAGATACACACATAGCGATAGTGAAGCATACACACAGATAGTGCAGCGAATTTTTTTTATGTTATAGGAAGGCAAACAAGCAGACGGATTTCCTGGTGGTAAGAAATTCACGACGCCTAGAGACACCAAAGATGGTAATGGCACGTTGCCAACCTGAGGTCATTATGTTAGACCTCGAGCAAAAGTAAGTTTACCGGCAACCTTACCCTCCGAACCGGAACACGTCATGACGTTATGGCGGCAGGAATAGGTAAGGCGGTGGTACCAACCCGGGCGAGTCGCTGCGAAACTCTACCACCTAGTCAGATGTCACGGTGTTAGTGATGATAAGCCTATGCTCGCCTTTTACGAGCTGCCTGGCAAGAAAAGCAGATGATCTATTCTGCAAAGGAGCCCGGACCATCACGGGGAGAATTGTGTGAAAAGAACGACAGGTAAACTATTTTAAAGCGAGATTTTCAGTCGAGGTGCTGGATTGACTTAGAATAATTGTGTAGTCATCCCAACAACTTTATGGAAGCGAAAGTTGAGTTTGTTGTTTGTTGAGTTGAGAGAAAAAGCATCAAAGTAAGATAAATGAGGTCAAAATAAGAGCGCTGATTGATGAGGTCAAAATTTTTGGTATTGCCGCTCACCTAACTCTCGCAACAGTCAGATACGAAAGAGAGTGCAGGTTTGTGAGAAAGTGTTGATATAAAAATAAGAAGGGGCTTGCAAAGAAGACGCTTCGTTATTTCGGCCATATGGCAAAAGAATGGCAGATGAAAGATTGACAAAACAGATAGGATGGGTACGCGGATTCCACGATGTAATCGCTGAAGTTTTATTTGAAGGTGGCGTCAAGTCTCCGCAACCGGCATGCTTGTATGACAAGATTAATTAATGTGCAAGCTAGGCAGATCTACATGGATCGTAATATTTAGCACTCGATACTCTCTGTCTACCGTGTAAAGGACTTGGCGTGAGGATATGTATATAAAACATAGGTTAAAAAATTGAAAATGGTCAATAGATAAAAATCCAACATTTTAGCACAAAGCATTATTGATTGCATAATAGATTAAAAACCGATGTCCAAGCTAAATTATTCAATCAAAATAGCTATTATGTTGATCGTCGAGTAAAATTACGAATTAGCGTGATCAAACGCAATAAATACAATATGGTAGCTCATATTATGAATCACCGAGAAAATATTTGAATGAATGACAGTAAAAAATTAACATTAGGTATGGATTTTCATTTACCCCTTCTTTTAACTGACTACGTCATTCAACGGTTACGTTTTTTTTTTTTTTGCTTCGGACTGACTATAAACACGACTATAATATTCAATGAAATATCAAAAACAAAAGGTATTTAGTATAAAAGGATACAAGCCGAACCACCTCACAATCCTTGGTTTTCCTCGTGTAGTTTAAACAGATAAGAGATTATAAAAACATATAGGTTGCGGACCGGACATATTCCCATATATAGGTTCACTTTTTTGATGGGTTATGTTATAAAAAGGATATCGTGTAAAATATTTTGGCGGAGTGCCCCCGTAACGCAGCCAAAAGTTTTTAATTTTTAGGCTTATATAATAAAAAGTAGGCCCAGAGCAATGCACAGATTCCTATAGAATGTATGCTTAATGTATATAGGTCATTTATTAGATATAACCTCAAAACATAATCTTGGTAGACTGTACGAAGACCGCCGCGTATATGAAAGTGTCTAAGTGAATCACCTGAAGATATCACCGCCAAATACAGACATCCAAAACACTAGAAGTATCATAAACGTTTTATCAACTTCAAGGTATCAGTTCCCACGCTCTCTTCTTGAAGGACCTTAAATTGAATTCGTTTGGATGTTAAAGCATCAGCCCTTCGTAACTGGTTCCAGTTGCCCGAAGTAAGAAATGTCTCCGGAATCCTACGACAGAAGACCGCCACGCATCAAGGTGAAGGATATGACACCTTAACACACCATAGGTTTTACGGCCAAGATTTTTCTTAAAAACTTACATACATATATACATATCTTCACGCCAAGTCCCTTACGAGGTAGGCAGAGAGTATCGAGTGCCAGACCTCATGATCCTGACAAACCTGTCTTGTTTCCTTCACATTCATTACCCTTTTCATACAAACACGCCGGTTTTAATAACTTGTGCTTAATTTAAAAAAATAGCATCTTCACGCCCATATCCCCGATGGGATAGGCAGAGGCACAACCAGGGCACCCACAACTAGCCGAAGACACTAAGTCCCATCCCAGCTTAATTTTCAACGATAAATATTTAAATTACAAATTGTCTTTTATTTCCAATAACATATTGTACAACAATAAAATTCATAAGCGTTTTTTTCGGAGCGTTTTGTGTTAAAGTTTGTAATGACCCCAAACCCAAAATATTATTCAATTTTTAAGATTTCTTTTATTGAAATATCACATGCTTCTTTTTGCATTTATCGTAAAAAAACATGGTCAATTAACTTAATTGCATTTCATATAAAATTTGATTTAGAGAAACAAATGACTGTCCGTTACGTAAACTTTCTCTATTAAACCAACATTCAGTTAACCGTAAAATTATAGCTTAATAACGACATTAGCACGGGCTGTGAGCAAATAACAAAGGAAGTTATTTGCTTGCACTACCGGTTTATTCTATACCAGATACGTCTTAAGATTCAATGATAAACGATATATGGCTGGATCGTTCCCACAACACCCGTTGCTTTTAGGTCAGAGAGATTAAGACCTAACTAGTAGTTGGTGGCTTCGTTTGGTTTTTATGCTGACGACCAAGCTACGTCATAATTAACGTAAAAGTAAATCGACCTTTTAGATATTATCAAGTGGGAAGATAGTAAAAAATAAGAGAGATAAATAGAACATCTACCGTGGCAAGCTAAGGCTTAACTAGTGAACCTTAGACTTAAGCCTATTCCAGTTAGAGTGAAGAGGTAATTAAAGCCTGAGCTTGAAACAACTATCGGTCTCATCATCATCATATCAGGTCATGAGCAGCTATTGAGCTATTGAATACCTTTTCGTATTACGATTTCTATCAGATGTTTGAACTTAAAGACTCAAATTCCGCGCTATTCGCGATTTACGTCCGAAAATTTACATCGCATCTATCATCCGCATTTATCAGGTTTGTCAGATAATTCATTCCCAGCTTTAGGTTGTGATAAGTGACACAAGCAAGTCATTTTTCCCGATTTGAACCAGTTGCTCGATGACAGAATAACAGTTCTGCTGGGTCCATGAAACAATCCCATAACAACGCTGACGTTTTTTGTATCGTTGACAGTCGTTGACGCTACGACCAAGGCTTGGAACCGGTACTAAAATACCGGTATTTTACCGGTATTTAGTGGTTCTTTCCATTTCGATACCTGGATACCGGTTCCAAAGTGGGTACCGGTATTCCGTATACCGGTATCGTCGAGATACCGGTACCTAGCGAGTAGCGGTATAAATACCGGTATAAAAACTGATATCTAATTAAGGTAACATGTCAATCCAAAAATTTCACATTGACTGAAAATAAATGAAAACGTAATCAACTTTTATCCGAAGTCAAGAATCAATAATCCGAAGAAAATAAAACTTCGAACAAGAAAATTCAACTCGGCGCGGCGTAGCGAGTTGCCGCTCCGTACGTCTGACACTGATAGATGAAAACGAAAATTGGCAACGTCGCACTTGTACTTAACGGGTACCTTAATTAGATATCGGTTTTTAATACCGGTATTAATACCGGTACTCGCTAGATACCGGTATAGGTCTAGTACCGGTACTAACAGTACTAACAGTACCGGTACTCCTCCGATACCGGTATCGCACCAAGGCCAAATATACCGGTACTCAAAAATACCGGTATTTCAAGCCCTGGCTACGACCCATCTGCCAGGCGACTTAAACTTGGGCCAAACGTGAGCGTCAAACGAGCGGGCCGCAGGACGCGAAGCGAGAGTGACTACAAGGCGAATCTGGCGTGCACACCTAAGTGACTACGATGCGAATAGCGAACCTCATTTTTAATAAATTGTCACTGAAGTCACACGTTTCTGACTTAATGTATAAATAAATAAAAAACTGTTTCTAAATAAATTACAGGAACTAATCTGACCATAAAGTAACTTCCATTACTTATATGTTAGTGGTAAGGGTTTTGTCAAAGAAACTAGTACATAGAAATACTTAAAAAAACAGGTACTGTAATAAATTTTATTAAAATCCTGACCGTCATTGTTGATGTTCTTCACATAAATATATGTTTCTGTCGGTAATTGAACCCGAGCCTTGTGGATGATTAGTGGAGTTTCGGGTGCACACTTTCCACTTGACCAAAAAGCTAATCGCTTAACACCATATCTGGTCATTTTTTTGTGTCATAATTGCCAACAGAATTTTAAAATTCTTATGAAATCAAACTAGGTATTTCGAGATATATATTGTATTTGTACACACGTCTGACGACAAGTCGCGCGCGTTTCGCTTTGGTCCCGCCGCGTTCCGCTTTGGTCCCGCCGCGTTCCCGCGTGTCAGTTGCTTACGCTTCGCTCTCGCATTAGTCGCGTAGGTTTGGCCGAAGCCCTACATGGTGACCATAACTATGTATTAGATTTCGTGAAATCTAACTAGAAAGCCTTCACCATTTAAGTCAAAGCTTAACAATGTCGTGTTTAGCTTTCAACCCATGATCATCCCAACCCTAGTTTAGCAAGGCACCATTCACATTCATCGTTTAAATATTTATGTGGAACATAGGTATGTCTTATCAGGATATCCAACTGCATGTAGGCCTTTTAAAAGCTACATATTTCATATGTTAACTAAATAATACGATGTGATCTTTGTTATAGCACCACCCATTTCTTTTAGGTCAAGAAGATTAAAATACAGAGAACGGTTATACAATACGAATCTTCATAAAGGTTAGCTCCGACCGTGAATATTAATCAGTGCCGCGGATTAAGAAGTGTGGGGTCACTGCCTCTATTCAGTATCACAATGATGCCTATTTTACTTTGCATTTTAAAACCCATTTAAATTTAATATTCTCAATAATAAAAACGAGATGGTAAATTTTAGTCGCATCACACTAATAAACACGTTGTAATTTAAAGTTTTTAATCGACATATTATGTACGTACTTATGCCAATGTTGAATAACAGCCAATTGTTATAAGCTATCTTAGATAAAAGATAGGGCTAATATAGATGAGTTAGGTAGTACCAGCCAACCATTGTTAACTATACCAACGAAACTCTATCTTTAACCTTACATAGGTTATCAATTATTTAAATTCGCCGCATTCGTCTGTAAAAAGGTCGTATATAAAACTAACTTTTCGTTTTCGCAACATAAAATAAGCTGCATCAGTAAATCCAGAAATAATCGTCATCCCAGCGTTACTTCTGATTATCCTTGACTTCCCAAGAAATCGTTTAACATTGGTAGTGAGTTTTGGAGACACTAGCCGGGCATAACATCAAACAACGGCAGGCAAACACGCCTGTCGCAGTAGCGCCAAGTGCTCACCCTTGTCTTGTTCCCCACTTACTTGCATAAGTGGCCTAAAATCTAACCAAGATTGTGGTCATAAGATAGCGATGCCCCAGTAACATCTATTGTGCAAAGACATCAGGAGAACCGCCTGCTTATTCGCCATCTTATGACATGAAAAAACCTAATATCAGTTGTCACCTCTCTGTCGCCTCTGTTGTCTAGCGGTTCAGTTATTGGACTTGACTGCATGAGGTCCCAGGTTCGAATCCCGGAGGCAGGCAACGTAAAGAAAATTGGGTTTTTCCAAATTTCTAATAAAAAAAAAAACGTTGCTCGGGACTGGATAATATGTGCCCGGTTGGCGATAGGATTGCCACCTAACACATTGTGGGACTTAGTGTCTTCGGCTGTGCCTCTGCCTACCTCTTCGGGGATATGAGCGTGAAGATACTTTTTTTAATAGTGTTCATCAAAGAACACGAACGTATTCCAATGGAACCTTTCAATAACAATATTTGCCGACCATTAATGTGCAAATAAAGGAGCACCAACTATGGTTCTAATTACCATTTGTGAACGGTATTTAACCTCATTACGTTCAAAATGGCAAGTTGTTATTCTACACAGATTGAGCTACAGTCTGACGTAAATCCTTTTAATGTAGACTGGAGCTATTTGTGTCCGACTAGGTGTGGCCCGTGGCTGTGCCCGCCTAGCAAAGTTATCTCTCTCACGAAAATTCATTTAGACATATTAGGAATAGAAGACGTTGTCACTTTTTTGAGTCCTATTCTATCTCCACACATAAAAAATGTACCACAATCTCATTCCATTGTGACATGAAATATAGATAAACATATTTAGTGTGGATTGACATTATTCTATGACTAGCCGACCAGGCGAACAATCGCTTGACATAAGCAGCTACAAACAGTTTGCATAGATTAAAGCAATATTTTTCCTGCCATTTTCCCAGTTTTTCTCTTTATAAGAACCTTCTGACAATACCCAACACAACAACAAAAGAATAAACAAAATCGCTCCGTCTGTTCAGACGTGATACGATGACCACGCGAAACTGGGATTATTTTATATAGTGTAGTATCTTAATATATATAAATCTCGGGTCAAAATGTTTGTCCTCAATGGACTAAACCACTTAACCGATTATAATAAAATTCGCATACCATGTGCAGTTCAATCCAACTTGAGAGATAGGATAGCTTATATCTCAATTAATGGTAAAAAATTACCATCCGAGCGAAGCCGGAACGGACAGCTAGTATATTAATATATTATAATTATGTCTAAGAACATATGACAATAAATCGCAACTTACATCCTTACATTATGTGTTTTATACATCAGTAAGTTTTTTTTGTAAACAATATCTCTGAGGAAAGAATACTTTAGGAATTTGATTCTAATTCTTAGCAGTGCGAATGGAAAAAAGAGATGATTCTACTAATTCTACGGTTGTGTTCATCCCTAATATTAAAAATGCGAAAAAATGTGAATTGTATTAATGTTTATTTCGTTTTCATATAGAAACGACGGCTGAAGCGGTTTTAATAAGCTTCAGCATAAAAATAAAAGACCTTGGAAAACCAATTCCTGAGAATGTACATGTGCCCGGTTTGCGATAAGCTTGCCACCTATCACATTGTGGGACTAAGTGCCTTCGGCTCATCGTGGGTGCCCTTGGTTGTGCCTCTGTCTACCCGTTCACGGATATGGGCGTGAAGAATTTTTTTTTACCCTAAGTGGACGAAGCTGCAAGCATCAGCTAGTCGTCTGTGTGCTACTGTCGCCTGTTACGGAATAAGACAAACGAGATTAGTCAAAGATATCATGATTGAATGGTTAATCGTAATTCCTTCCGGAACATCAAAAATAGCTATATGTCAAAGTTCGGACACAAACGAATGATTACGTAAAGTTTAAGACATATGCACACCAATTCATGTTTCATTACATCGTCACTTTTACTGATAGACGCAATTAAATAAAAAACCGGAAGTATTACTGAGACAATAAAGACTAATGTTTACAATCAAACACTGGTAACTGATTGATTACCTTAGATGTTTTTTTTTATTTTTTTTATGTTATAGGAAGGCAAACAAGCAGACGGATTTCCTGATGGTAAGAAATTCACGCCGCCTAGAGACACCAAAGATGGTAATGGTGCGTTGCCAACCTGAGGTCAGGTTGTTAGGCCTCGAGCAAAAGTAAGTTTAACGGCTACCTTACCCTCCGAACCGGAACACGTCATGACGTTATGACGGAGGCAGGAATAGGTTAGGCGGTGGTACCAATCCGGGCCAGTCGCTGCGAAACTCTCCCACCTAGTCAGATGTCACGGTGTTAGTGATGATAAGCCTATGCTCGCCTTTTACGAGCTGCCTGGCAAGAAAGGCAGATGGTTCTGCAAAGGAGCCCGGACCAACACGGGGAATATCGAAAACTTGTATTGAGTCACTTTATTTAAATTTAAAAATGAAGACCGCGACTATGTTACTTAGAAATAAATTGTCAATTTCAACAACCTTGTGAGGTTCTTATTTAACTGTAAGAGAGTGTTCGATATTACTAGATAATAATAATACACTTTGAATAATATTTTTATATATACAGCAGTCGTTTACGTAGGTACAATTTGTATTTGTAAACTAATGTTTTATACTTATGTTCAATAAATCTTTGAAAACTTTGAATTTTCCATTACGCGTCACATTTCTCCATGTTATATTCAGTATGTTTTCGCTGAATTTGATTCTGCGTTTTTTGTGATTTGTGTTCCGGCTTCCAGTATACTTACACCTCGCGCAATGGGTGATAGACACATTTTTTAAGTGACACTTTTTTTGTTACTTCTTACTTTTTATTGCAAATAAAGAACAAGTCACTTGATGATAGTTCAAAGCTTGCTATGTATGCGATAGAAGTAAAATTAATAGAACAAAAATTAGAATAATTAAAAATCAAATTATAAATTGATACTATAAGGCATATAGAATGTATGACATAGACTGCAGCAGTATTTAGACTAGGTATATCCCATCACAGCTGAACGGATGGACCATTTTTGCAATTTATTTATGGGTTAATAATCGTTAGAAAAAGTTTTTTTATGACAAAAAGAAAAGAAAACTTGACAAATTACAGGGAAAACCAATTAGGTATGTAATGCTGCTGCAAATGTAAAGCGCACGAAGTACGCCGGGTCGGCTAGTTTTTAATAATAAAATAAAACAACATGAACAACTACTTAATTTAAAACTTGATCTTCAACAATTGTATCTTGTTACACTTATTTACTTTTTGTCTGCTGGATTATAAAACTCCCTCGGGTCTCTCTGCCTTATAATGGATATGAAGAACCTAAAGTAATTGCTAAATGCTAAAAACCATAAGGTCATCGGCTGGCCGTTCGTCACCCGTTCCCTAAAAAGGTCGTCTCGACTGAGATCGTTCATCGTCGCGACGCGGACACCACCCACCTTATGATCTGTGTACACCCTTGAAAAGGGGCGCCTGTTGATTATGGAGTAACTGTCTAGACATTCGTTCTCTGTAGGCAAGGCATGTAAGCAGACATATTTCTTGGTAGTAAAGATATTACTGATGTTTCTCAACCTGACGCAAAACTGAAATATTTTTCCGATAAAAAAATATTATTCAGTACCCCGGAAAAGCTAAAAAACTTCATAAATTATTGTGACGTAATTTTTTTTTGAATGACTAATTTGTTGCTAATCTCGCGATTTTATGCAACTTCACCGAGCTTTTGTGACGTAACGGGATGGCCCTCCCAAACAAATCTGCATCAAACTAACAAAGCTGTCTGATATCAACTATCAATCGTTTATGATGTAAGAGGTCAGCGAACAACGAAGAAGAAGACAATAAGCGACAACCGAGACTTACAGGCACCACAAAAAAGGCTGTTTTGAGGCCGCGATATCAGCCCAAATGTGCAAGTGTACTCTATCCTCCCGACCAGAACATGACAGTCAAATACAAAATTAGGAAAGGCGGTGGATCCCTACCCGGGAAAGTTGCTACACAGCACTGTTCCATTATATTTTAATGGATTTATTTAATTTAGAATACTGTTAATATTTAATGTTTAATGAAATTGTCAAAACACAAAACTCAGTTTATTCTTTTTATTTTACTAATGGGTTTATGTTTCAAATTTAAATATAGCAAGTACAGTTGCTACGTAAGCCGTCAGCACTTCATATAATTTAACTAACCTGTAGGCACATATACTGAATCCAAAAATAACTATTTAATGTGAGAAACCATAAAACTAGTACCTACATAACCCTCACAACGCGGAAACAGCCATCGCTTGTGAGAGTGGTAGCACTGAACATTTATCGTTATCGAATAATGAAGTCGATACAGATAAGTTAATTTCAACAAAATCTGTGAAAAGAATTTTAAGGAAACAGTATTTTAAAAAAAAAAAAATTGAGAAGATTCTAGGTTTAGAGACTTTAGACAATACCTTAAGGTGGCGTCTTTGAGATTTGATTGTGTATGTTATATATTTGTGTGTGTGTGTATGTTTTTTATTACAGCGGTATGGGTTTCAAATTAAAGGTATAAAGAATCTTTAAACTATATAAAACAAATTAAGTACTAATGCTACTTTGAATACACCACGGTTTTTTTAATAATGCGCATCTTTACTGAACCAGTAGGGTTACTCTTGAATCTCGATATCATGCGAATTGGAAATTGGAATCGTAGAAGTCATTTTAGGTACTTTTGAACAAAGTACTAGCGGATTATTAACATTTAGTTGCAAATAAATTCATAGAATTATTATTATAATTTATTCACTAAATGTTAATAATTTTCCAACATTGTGTTCAAGAGTACCTAAAATAACATAGTTGAATTTCCAGTGTTGCAAGGATGGAGCTTCGAGAGTAACCCTACAGTCATTTATATGAAATAGAGTTTTGCAACGATGACAACGTATTGTTATCACAACCGCAGCTATTCCTGTTGATATAAAAGCATTGCTAGCTTCTGTCATGTCTCGTTCTTACTTACATAAGAAGCTAAAAATCCTACCCTTAGATTGGCAACGCATAAACTTGTATGTATGTTGCACTTTTACAAAAAAAGTGTCTTTCTACTAGTTTTACCTAGTAATTTTTAGAACACAACAGTCTACACGTGACCCTTTGTATAATTTGATATTATGATATTATATACACATGCCCAGTGATATTATGCACACTACCAAATTGGAACCCACTCTACTCTAGAATTGCTTGCTTATGTTGTAAAATAGTTGTTAATTGCGATTTGAAGTAATAACTACTCGATATCGACAACTGTTCTTAGTAGCTGTTCGGTGTACGATAAGTTTAACATGTCTGTTTCGATAGTTGAAAATATATTATTTACTTTGTCGGTTTGCCTCAGACCATACTTGCAATAGAGATCGAGCATCTGAGAACTGACCAAGCAAGCAAGTCCAAGCAAGTCAAAAGATTAAACACTAGTTAAATTATACATTAGGTATTCAATAAAAAATATTAGAGTAACGATTAAAAAAATATGTAAATAAGAAGTTTAGCTCAGTGGTCCCCAATTAATAGTACACTTTGGTACAAACATTAAAATATATTTACGAAAAAAAGCGACATATTTAGTGAACTGAAATTTCATTGAACGAAAGGTCTGTGAACATATCCTAACAACTCGGATCGAGGAGGACTAGGTTTGATTTCTGACTCTAGCATTTGTTTACCGCCTGTAGGTTATTTCTGGGTCTAAATATTATAATTTTTCAGTTTGTGTATGTATGTAATTCTATAATTATTATCATTGTTTATCACTCTTAAATCAATTAAATAAACTTTTAATTTTGGAGTTCGAAAAAACCATACGAAAATATCAGAAATAAACTATTACATATTTCTCACTCTTCCGTACTCTATAGATACCAGCTCTAAGTTCACGTGTAAAGGAATGCCCTTGGAATGGAGATATTTACATGACGCACACAGGGAAAGGGCGCTTATTGAACCAGACACGAAGGCCGACGTAACGGCGCGGGCAGGTGCAACCGGGAGATCTCCTTCAAGGTCAAAGTTTAAAGATCTTAAATAATTGCTCTTCTTTTGGTTTTTTTATGATAATGGAAGCCAAACAATCAAACGGATTTCTTGATGGTAAGAAATTCACGCCGCCTAGAGACACCTAAGTGGTAATGTTGAGATGCCAACCTGAAGCCGGAATGTTACGCAGCCAACCAGTTTAAGCTGGCAGATTTCCTGATGGTAAAACATTCATGCCGCCTAGAGACAACAAAGATGGTAATGGCGCGTTGCCAAACTTAGGCTGGAATCTTAGGTCTAGAGCAAAAGTAAGTTTATCGGCTACCTTATCCTCATGATAAGTGCTAAGTGCTGACGTTATGGCGCCAAAACTATGCAAGGTGGTGGTACCAATCCAGGAGAGTCGCTATAAAACTCTCCACCTAGTAACCTATCTGTGGCATCATTACATAGTATAAAACAAAATCGAATCCTCTGTTCTTATGTCCCTTTGTATGCTTAAATCTTTAAAACTACGTAACGGATTTTGATGTGTTTTTATAATAGATAAAGTTATTGAAGAGGAAGGTTTATATGTATATTTCACATATAAACCGTGCAAAGCCGGGGAGGGCCGCTAGTTAACTATATATGCCAGTGGAATATGAATAAGAAAATATCTCTCATATCATATCACTTAATGAGAATATCCAGCAAAAGAAACTAAGAATGCTTATCTTTTTAATTATATACTGATTTTAAGCAATTCATGCTTTGATTTTCTTTAGATTTCAATCAATGATATAATTAGGACAAAAAAGAATAATGAAACAAGGAGTCGAATAAATAAGCATACTGTCAAAGTCAAATGCTTCGAGCATTTATAATTAAAACATTTTTTAATGATCTCAGGCGAAATGTGATTGACCTTGATATTTTAACTATGTAAACCTTACAATAATAAATTTAAAGAATTCCGAACGGTACCTACTCCCGAAAGCTTCACATTGAAGCACATTTCAGTCATAATTATAAATGTAATACAGCAGTCCTTTTTCACTTTTATTTAATGTTCATTGTTTTTAACTTACTATGGATGTATGTCTGAATAAACAAATTATTATTAGTATCATAAATTTTGTTTTAGTTAGGTACACAACTGAGCAATATATTTACATCATCGAGGCTAAGTGAAACAGTGTTAGTATATTCTTACATTAATAATTACAAATGGGGTTAAAGAAGCCAAGGACAAAAGAAATAGAATAAATTATTGTTGAGACAAACGAAAAGCCCGATATCATCGCGTCGAGTGGATAAAACGAAACAAAAGACGCGTAGGCAGATTAGGTAAAATCAGTTTTTTAAGCAAGTAAGTATCTTCACGCCCACATCCTCGAAGGGGTAGGCAGCGGCACAACTAGAGTACTCACGACTACCCAAAGACACTAAGTCCTACAATGTGATAGGTGGCAAGATTATCGCCAACCGGGCACATATCCAATCCCGAGAAACACTTGTTTTTAATAGAAAATTGGAAATACCACAGTTTCTTTTTGTTGCCCGACCCGGGATACGAACCCGGAACCGCTAGACCACAGAGGACAAAAGAAATAGAATAAATTATGGTTGAGACAGACGAGAAGCCTGATATCATTAAGTCTAGTGGAGAAAACGAAACAAAAGACGCGTAGACAGATTAGGCACATGTAATTTTTTTAACAAAGAAACGCATAATATAAACAATTTGATTTGTTTCTTCTTTCATCTCTAGTATTTATCGTAAGTTCACGTTCAAAGGTTTGCCCTTGAAGTACTGATATTTACGTTAGACGTACCGAGAAGGGGCGCTTATTGAACCAGACGTGAAGGCCGATTAATGTAGCTCGAGCCAGCCGGGAGAGATCTCCGCCAAGGACAAAGTTTAAATAAATGTTAGAAATGATATTTCTATAATATTGATCACTTTGAAAGAAACTAATATTTTTTCTATTAATCGATCAGAACTAAGTCCATAAGAATAAATATTTAAGTGTTAATAACTTTCAAATCCAGCGACTTGTCCGGATTGGTACCACTGCCTTACCCATTCCTGCTACCATAGCGTCCAATGCTTGTAGTTGACGTGTTCCGGTTCCGAGGGAGGGTAGCCGATAAACTTACTTTTGCTTGAGGCCTAACATCCCGGCCTCAGATTGGCAACGCACTTTTACCACCTTTGGTGTCTCTAGGCGCCATGAATTTCTTACCATCAGGAAATCCGTCTGCTTGTCGGCCTTTTATTATCATAAAAAAACCCATTTTAGAGTTAAAATTCTTAATGCCTGTAATAGACAAAACGATTATATCACGAGTACCTATATATCCAAAACAAGATCAAAAAATGCAATCTTTCGTAAAAATTAAATTATAAAGTTTAATATTAGTATTATTTATAAAGTTTTCGTAAAAAAATCCTAGTAACTAAAATGCCGAACAGTGCAATATTGAATTTCAACTCCAAAACCTCAACTGAGAAACCAATGCTAATATATGATTACGAAGAATAATTACTTTTTGCTAGATGACCCGACAGACGTTGGAAAGGAATGCCCTTCGCAGTATTTAGGTACAGTACGCGCACCCGAGAAGGAGGCTTATTCAAGCTGATGCAAAGATCGATACCAGTAGCAAGGGCGCTACCAAGTGGAGTTCTCGTTCAAGGACAACATTTAGAAAATCATACTGTTGCTATATCTGTACTGAACATGCTTTATACTATATTATCGGGTATATCCACTCGACATTCCGATACTATTTTATACCATCAATCGAAAACATGTTTTTTTTCTATACGTTACTGGAAGGTAAACATGCAGACGGATTTCCTGATTGTAGAAATTCACGCCGCCTAGAACACCAAAGGTGGTAACGGTGTGTTGCCAACCTGAAGCCGGGAAGTAAGTTTGATGTAAGAGCAAAAGTAAGTTTACCGGCTACCTTATCCTCCGAACCGGAACACGTCAAAGGCAAGCACTGACATTATGGCGGCAGGAATAAGTAAGGCAGTGGTACCAATCCGGGCGAATCGCTGCGAGACTCTACCACTTAGTCAGATGTCACGGTGTTAGTGGCGTTAAGCCTATGCTCGCCTTTCACGAGCTGCCCGGCAGGAAGGCAGATGGTCTACTCAGCAAAGGAGCCCGGAACAACACGCGGAAAATATCGCCAAAATATCGACATCCTCCATGAGGTGTGACCCAAATGTTTCAACCAACAATTCAAAGATTTTAAACAACCAAACTGTTTTAGGAAAAAAACTAAAACAGATTCCAAGTTCTTATGTAAACAAAAAAATCTGTAAATCTTTTGTTACTTAAATTGAAAAAAATCTTACCTTTTTTAGTATAAATATTATATGTATATATTGGAGTAGTACCTGTAGTAGATACCTTCCAGTATTAGATTGTAATATTTAAAACAACATCTAAACTAATCTAACCCCAAAGTAAGCAAACTATGACATAATATAAATACCGTATTAAAATTAAGTAACATCCAGAAATACAGACAAATCTTTTTAACACAATGCAATCAAAATATATTTTTAGTAAAAATTTTTTACTATCCATTAACTTAATTAATTAGGCTCGTAAAACGAGATAAGATTTAAAATTAATTAAAGTAAAGTGCTGTTAATTTTAAAAAATAATACCAACTATACCAGTCTCAATATATTTTTCTCCTGTGGTTTTAATCCTTAGTCTAAATATAACTTTGTTAATTGCAACAAAAACTTTGTTAAAGTCAAAAGTCACTTTTAATGTCTAAAACAAATTCACTAATATCACTCAGACTAAACAACACTAGTAGCTGTTACGGAAACTAGACTTGCAATATTTTTAATACAAGAAGAGATTGTTAACTAACAAAATTAAAATGTAATATGCAAGTAATTTTAGTTGTCTGGCCAATCACTTTTAACATAGGAAACACAGTAATACATTATCCTACAAAAGGATTACTTACATAAATGTCTGACCGTTAAAGACCAGGGTTGGCAAAATTTAAATTTCAACTGATTTATATACATCGGAGAGCAATCATTTTCTGATGGTACCGTAATATTCATGCACGTTGAATTAATTTGGCGTTGATAACCAAAGGCTTTGACGTTATTTATCTTATGCTGCTTACTGGTTATTCAAGCTTCCAAATTGGAACAAGGCAGTGTCTAGCACCGGTGTTGTGACAGCAGCAATCGGTAAGGCAGTGCTACCAATCCGGGTTAGTTTTAAGGCCACTATACTGACTGCCTGACTTACTAGTGAAATATTGGGTCCTCACATTGTTCCAACTTTAAAATTACTGTCCTAGTACACATAGTGAGACCCTTTACCAAAGTAATTTTAATAACAACAGATGCTAAAAAATAAACAATGTGATTACGTAAGTCCATCAAAGGGTACCTAATTTAAGTCAGTATCTGTATGCCCATATCCCCAAAGAGATGGGCAGAGGCACAATTAGGACACCCATGACTAGCCGAAGATACTAATGCCCGATTTCACCAAGAGCCCCTATACTTTAGGGGACCTTTTAACGTTACTTATGGGGCTGTTTTCATATAAAACAGTCCCCTAAACTACGTTAAAAGTCCCCTAAAATATAGGGGCTCTTGGTGAAATCGGGCATTAGTCCCACAATGTGATAGGTGGCAAGCCTATTACGTTTCTTGGTTGCCCGACTCAAGGATCAAAACCGGGACCTCAAAAAGTCAAGTCCGACGCTAGACCGCTAAATCACAAAGGCAATACCTGTACTTAATTTAACATCGAAGATATTCCAATAAAAATATTGGGATTAGTCACTTTCAACTTCACTTCCGAAAAAACCGCTAAACAAACTTTGATTAGCTCTTAAAAGTTTAGAGAAAGGAGGAAAAATTGGAGATCTAAACGCTTTATTAATATCAGCCAATTCCTGGCAGTACTGTTTTTGATTGATTAAAAAATGTAATCATAAATCTCAATTTTCTATTACTAGCTGATCTAGTAATAAGATTGTCTTTTCAGCAATTTTACTACGTAGACACGTAGTCCAATCAATTTGTAGCATGATCTAGGTTATAGTGCATTCCGCATATTTAATTTCGATACAATTATTTGAAGGCTTTTTAGAAAGGCTTAATTAGATACTTTATTAGGCTTAAGGCTAAATTATTTTTAAGGGAGACAACCCTAGCTAGATCTTACGTAAAGACTTACTTCTTATCCTCTAAATGTGACATTAAATATTTATTTAAGTCATGATTCTTATCTTATTTATTTGATAAAAAACTGGAATGTTCAAACATTCGATGTTGATGCCCTAGGATTAATGCACCGCCTTTTAAAATAAACACACACTTCCTACACATTTTATTTAAATTGTGATCATACCAGGCGCCCTATTTGTGTCATTTTTTTACTTTTTAATATATTTTTGGTACACAGTTGTACATACATATCTTCACGCCAAGTCCCTTACGAGGTTGATAGGGAGTATTGAGTGCCAAATCTCAATTTCATCTCAGATCTGCCTGGCTTCCTCCACATTTATTACCCTTTTCATACAAACACACCGGTTTCAAACTCTTGACACCACCCTCGGATGACACCCTAGCAACGTGATCTTGGAAAGCTTACCTATGTCACCCCGGGTACCTACATCCATCCACACAATCATTGTATATCTGCTTTGTTAATCTTTCATCTGCCATTCTTTTTTTTGTACACAAATTTAGTAAAATCTGGACGACTCCGCAACGGTGTAAGCGGTTTTTTTTTATGATATTGAAAGGCAAACAAGCAGACAGATTTACCGTAAGTACAGTAAGTTTACCGGCTACCTTACCCTCCGAACCGGAACACGTCAAAAACAAACATTGGACGTTATGGTGGCAGGAATATGTAAGGTGGTGGTACCAATCCGGGTGAGTCGGTGCACCCGGAACATTTCAATACAAAATTGTGATATAGTGGTAGAATAAATGTTAATTGATGTCTCTCAGTGCGGCCGTGAGTACACGTACACCTAGACAATAAATTTGATTTTATGATTTATCTCTTCCTAACAACAGCTATTGAACATGTGTTCGACTAGGCCCGGTTCCTATATTCGAGGACAATCTTTATTTTTGTTTATATACTTACGGCCAATATTAATAATGTATCTCTAAAGATGGATTTCAAGCAATCTAGACAACTGCGTATCCGCCAGCTTATCCTAAATCAAACTGCCGTAATTATCCTGTCCACAGATATGTTATTGGCAAGCGATAATATAAAAATGGATCGAAATATGAATCTTGGACAGCAAATTTTGGATTAGGATTGATTATTAATATTGGCCGTTAGATGACTTACTTATTGAAATCGAAGTTTTTTTTTTCAGTTTTTGCCCAAATTATTCATACGAATTGTTTTAATGCCTTGGTATTTGCTAAAAATACATATTCAATACTTAATAGGACTTCAATTTAATTTTCTTAACGCCACGTTCGACCAGCACCCCTGCTCCTCAAAATGCATACCGGTGTCGAATTTTAAACTATCACCCTGACATAGTTTTAGTTGCAGTTGAGTTGAAAAACCTTCAGCTGTTGGTATGATCCCGATAAGGTTGTAAGAATTAGATTTCTTCCGAAGTCAGTGTTAAAAAAACAGTAAAACTCCTACTATAGGAGGCAGAGCAGTTCAAACATATTACATATAATCTAGAGAATCTCTGATATTTCACCATCATGCATTACCGACAACGACGCTTCGTAACAGAGGAGTAAAGATTGGAAACCAACACGACATCATCTTTCAAAAGCCTCTTCAACTTCGAGCTCTCTATCTTCAAGTACAGGTTTGAGTGATTTTCGGAAACCAATACCATAAATTTTGATATTTTCCCAGTATAGATCTGATATAACCGCCGGACGTTCGACCTATAACCTTTCAGTATTTTTAGATCCCATCCAATCCGACCGTATTGCTCGGGCAAGGTCGCTGGCGCTCATTTGTTGAAACAATTGACGTCACAACGCACCAAAGGCCACGTTAAATGCCGTTAATCTTATTTATGGTGACGTAAGCGAGAACCTCACCATAAGTTTGTTAGATAACTTGCACGTCAGACATAATAGTCTAGCCTTAGGAGAGCGTATTATACAAGTCTTTATTGTTTATGGACAACAGTCGTCCTTGGCGGGAGAACCAAGTTGGTTTCTGTTGAAAATATATTTTTTTGATATCGTTGGAAGACAAAACTTGAATCTGTAAGGCTAGTAAGGTTTAATAAGGTTGTGTGGCAGATATCGCTCTGAAGCGATAAGACCGCCTTTGTGCATCTGGGTTAAATATTATAAGTGAAAGAGTGAGTATTATTTTGTAAATTTCGGTGCATAATAAAGTGTATTCATTCATTTTGTCTTTTATGATAAGAAATTTCTGTATTCATGGAGAATATTGTGCTACGAACACGAAGCAGATTTGTCACCCTCATGTTTGATTTTACACTTGGACATGTTACAACTTATAAGAGACCAGACAGCCAAATGACTCTCCTGGACAGACTAGAGACAATCGTAGACACCATAACGTTTAAGATTCGATTCCCAGGTTAGGCAACAAAAATATTAGAAAACGTTTATTTTCAATTTTCTAATGAAAATAATGTTAGTGTCTTCAGCTAGTCATGGGTGCCTGGTTGTGCCTCTGCCTTCTCCTTCGGGGATATGAGCGTGAAGATACTTCTAGAGTTTACCGGTTGTTGCTACCTTATAATCGGGATCTAAAGCCACGTGTGCGATTGTGGTGGCTACTCTAATCTTAATCACGAACCACGATAATCGTGAGCAATGACGCTACAGCTACAGAAATTAATAAATCAGTGATTCCAATCACAATCAAAAAAGTATCTCATTTGCCAACTCAAAACGGAAAAGTGTACTTCAAATAGCTGTCAAATGACGTGTTTTATATTTGCTATCTCCAGTGACCAACAGAAAATCAACAGAGATAGCAAACACAAACGACGTCATTTGACAGCTAGGTATTTGATGTACACTTTTTCATTTTCAGTTGACAACTGATACACATAATCAACCCTCAGGTCAGCTGCTGCACAGCACTCTACAAGCTAGGAACTGATGTGAATATTAATTCCTTGTCGTGACATTGTGAAGGCGGTGGAAATACATATATAATATGCTAGCTGATCCGACGAACTTTGTACCGCTTTAATTTGGTAACATACCGACCGTTTCTACCGGTTTCTCCAGTTTTTGCAATTCAGGAACCCATAGAAATATACGTGCAAAATTTTAACCAAATCGGTCGAGCCGGTGACAAAATACGAGATGGTAAAAATGTCTAAGTTCGCGGAGTCGTCGCAAAACAATAACCTTGTTAAAGGTCAAGGCGTGTGAAGGTTTATTACGTTACTTAAAATTTACATAATTAACATTTTAACTGCTATAACGTTATGTTTTTATTATGATATGGTGAACGATGGCGAACGTTTTGCGAGGAGTTTTCATAATACTTTATGTATACCGCCGCAATTTGCCTGTCGCTGTCACTACATAGTATAAAACAAAGTAGCTTCCTCTGTCCCTATGTCACTATATCCATTTGTATGCTTAAATCTTTAAAACTACGCAACGGATTTTGATACGGTTTTTTTTTATAGATAAAGTGATTGAAGAGAAAAGTTTATACGTATACTAATACCCGTGAGAAGCCGGGGCGGGCCGCTAGTGTGCAAATAAACCAATACTTCCCTTCAATTTAAAATACATTTGATATTGAATTAGAGATAAATTTGGTAGACTTATTTTCACTTACTTTAAAAAAATAACTAACAAGCAAGTAGTTCAATTCAAAAAGTAACATGCACGATGTTATATCAAAAAACATTATTAAAAACTGTAAGTGGAACAAATTAACTGATAATGGTAATTGCAGCTATTACCATATTATACATATAATAAAATCGTTATAAAACCGGTGTCTGTATGTAAACATATTTTTAAAATAACTATTGCGATATAATGTTATAAGTAGCTAGTGTTCTAAACTTTCTTTTTTATTTTTGCCTGTTTGTTTATGCACTACAGAAAAAGTCACAAAACGTGTGGCGAAAAACGAAAAGGCGTGTATGCCCCGTTTTCAAAACAACTTAACCGATTTTAACAAATTTTGTCATAGAAGTAGATGAAACCATCAATAAGGATATAGGCTAAGTTTCACGTCGATATCTCAAAGAGTTCCTACGATAATGTTAATAACTTATACAGGTTTATTTCATTAGTTTTTTGGTTACCATGGCTAATATTTATTAACGATAATTAGTACGCTTATTATATTAGTTTGAGTTGGCAATGATTTCTAACATTTTTAATGGGTTTACTATATTAGGTTTTTGGGCAACCATAGCTAAATATTAAGAACTTGTATATATTTATTATATTAGTTTTTTTAACAACGTTAGCAAATGTTTAGAACATGAACACGTCTATAAATATAAATAAGAAGTGTGTATGTATTTCTTTATTCATCTTAGCTAACATTTAAAACTTGAATACAAATGTTTATTACATTAGTTTTTTTTGGCAACCTTAGTATATATTTAAAACTTGAAAACGTTTATAACATTTTTTTTGTTAAACTCAGCTAACATTAGCACGTTTATTATATAACATTTTTTGGGGAAACCATGTCTCATTTAGCTTTAAGAGATCTAATATATTCGTTCTAATTAGTGTAATTATAATATTTGGAGCGTACTCATATAATCGGTCAGTTTGAATTGCTAAGTTCATGTTCGAGTTTTCGACATTTATGACGTAGGAAACTTATCTATACATATACATAGCTAATTTGTGAGCACCCCGATTTCCATATTCATGACTAAGGAGACTTAATCCATTTTTAACTAACAATACTAAGCCGAAAATGCATTTAATCAAAGTCCAATAGCACCCCCTCTCTAATTCCCTCGGTGACAGTTGCTCATCAAAAGCCCCAGGACATAAAAGAGATTAGAGTTTAGCTATACAATTATAGATATATAGAGATAGCTGTTTATCTACGCTCTCTGGACAGTTAAGATCATACGTTTAAATAACAATCCCTATTATATTTATTATAAACTACCTGAGTCAAAAGACGTTGTCCTAGTCATATTGATCATTTTGGATTTTTGTTTTTCACATGAAGCTTCTCCTGACAATAACTAACAAAACAGAGAAAAGAGCTAAATAAGCCCAATCAGGCGTGATGTGATAACCAAGGAAAATGGGGAATAATTTTATAAAAGATGATAATGTTATGTAAGTATGTTTGCATTTTGTTTCATTTTCAAAACGAATGAACCAATTTAATTTTTTTTTTCAAATTCTATGTCTACAACAAAAAGAAGATTTTGGAAAAGGAATATGTTTTTTTATCACAATTTTTCAACTAGTTCCATCAAAAGAGCTAAATAGTTTAAATGGGCGGGCGATGCCGCGGAAAACACCTAGTTTTATAAAATTATACCTAACACATTGAAATTCCTTGCAAATGTCGAAAAAATGCAGAGAGCTGGAAATGTTATTCACGAAACAGATAAAAACTGAGTATTTAAACTTTATTATTTGTTAGATAGGTATTTAAAACAATAATACAAACATAACCCAGTAGGCTATTTCAAAATCGCTTAGAATTACGTATTAACTGGGGTAAATTTCGAAAGATAACTAGCGATTAATGCGTATACATACTATATTTGGATCACAGAAATAACAATATAGCTAGCTATAACAAAATAATAGTAATATAACAAAACTAAAAGCACATCATTCCATGGGGTAAGAAAGCAAAAACGTAGACTTCATGTGGCCTTTCTAATGGTAAGTCAGCTGTAGCTTACCATAGATGTTACGGGTGCTGTGCTGAGGCCGGGATGTTAAATCTCTAGTGCAATAGCTACCTAACTAAACTAACTTAAATAGGTTAACCTAAATAGGTTAGTTTAGTTAGGTATTTGTAAATAAAATCATCAGTAAAAAGTATCTTCACGCTCATACCCCCAAGAGGTAGGCAGAGGCACAACCAGGGCACCCACGACTAGCCGAAGACACTAAGTCCCACAATGTGATAGGTGGCAAGCCTATCGCCAACCGGGCACATTTTCAATCCCGACCAACATATTTTTTTATTAGAAAATTGGAAAAATCTAGTTTTCTTTTTGTTGGCCGACCCGTGATTCGAACCCGAGACCTCATGCAGTCAAGTCCAACACCCGGCTCGCTAGACCACAGAGGCGATACTTTTTTTTTTAGCCTAAACTGCTAAAAATAGCCTAAACTGCTGCACAGCACTCTACCACCAGTGGTCTTATAAATAATAACACATGCAAGCTGTGCTTGCTTCTAACGAGCGGCCAGGCAGGAAGGCAGATAGTCTATTGTACAACGGCGACCTGCACCAACATGGTGTAACTGAGGGGACTACAAAATTAAAAATATAAATGTTTGATGCCTGACTCGGGGTTTAAACCCCGGAACTTATCAAGTCAAGTCCAACACCGAACAGTCCTTTACATAAAAAAAAAATACTTGAATAGCTAATACATAGGTAGATAAGATGATAATTCAAGGTGACCCCTCTGCTTGAAGATGATGAGACCAAAGCCTATGGTGATACCGGTACGATTTCTTGATTACATGTTATGTCTCATACGGAAGTGTTTAATTTGCACGCGACATTAACGATAACTAAGATACAGACTACGGACGGTAAATCAGTCGTTTTCTAATGAGAAATTAATACTTTGTTACCGACAAGACATCACTGTCAAACCGCAGTCTACATAACGCTCTAGAGATAATTAACCTGGGGATTACGTCATGACTGGGACAATCTAAAAATCCTTTAATTACAATTACCTACATAGCATTTTAATTTAAAATAATTTAAGCACAGTAAAACTGCAAAAAATGAATATTCATTCATTTACTTACCACTCGATTTCGCTTATTCATTCAATCGTTCGATTCGGAACAGAAATCACTTTCCTCGATTTCTTTGAAATTCTAACAGGTAGCAACTTGGTAGCAAAAGGACCACCTCCGAAGTACTCACTTTCAAATAAAAAATATTTTATTGAAATCGTTTAGGAAATAATTCAGGAATCTATAACCATGCATAAAACGGAGTCGAAAATATAGCCTCCTCCTTTTTGGAAATAGGTTAAAAAATTACTCAACTTTTCTTTTTTACAATATGACGTTTTGTTAATTTTTAATCGTGATTACTGTCTTGTCTTCACTGATTCTTGCAAGATTAATAGGATTATACTAACGATTCAATAAACCGACCCATGCCTTTGATCTTTAGTGCTACAAATGAAGAAATAAGCATACATACATTGTACTGGCAAGCACATTTTCCGCCTTTTTATGGCGTAATAAGGTAAAAAAAACTAAACACAGGCCAAACTAAGATTTCCTAGGTAGAAGTATCTATACACCCATATATATCCCCGAAGTGGTAGGCAGAAGCACAATTAAAGCACCCACGACTAGCCGAAGACACTAAGTCTCACAATGTGATAGGTGGCAAGCCTATCGCCAACCGGGCACATTTCCATTCACATCACATTTTTGTTAGAAAATTGGAAAAACCCAATTTTCTTTTTGTCGCCCGATCCGGGATACGAACCCGGGACCTCAGGCAGTCAAGTCCAACAACCGAACCGCTAGACCACAGAGGCGACAGGTAAAAAAATCTATTGTATCAAACAGAAAAAATCTCTTATTACTGCCATCTCAGCTTCAATCACAATACGAATAAGCGCGCCCCAAAAACTAACAACTAGGGCAAACCTTTTTTTAAACACCAAATTGCTCTAGTTCGGAGTTGCGTCATGTTAATGGGAATTCTCACATATTTCCGATTGAGCATCCATCATCAACAAACGTGACTACGAAACGATAAAAGTTTATGTTCCGACAAAACGCTTATAAAATATGCTCCACCGATCTGTTTCAAAAGACATCGACCGATAGAGTTTACGATTCATAAATTTCTGAAGCAATTCTTGAGTGCATCTTCAGATGTTTTTGTATATGTGGAATCGATTGCTGGAATATCAAACTATAAATATAACGCAGGGCGAGCCTGCAACTGGCTTCCCGTTCTCTCTCATCTAGTAAACCATTTTTTTATGATATTGGAAGGCAAACAAGCAGACGGATTTTCTGATGGTAAGAAATTCACGCCGCCTAGAGACACCAAAGGTGGTAATGGTGCGTCGCCAACCTGAGGCCGAGATGTTAGGCCTCGAGCAAAACTAAGTTTACCGGCTACCTTACCCTCCGAACCGGAACACGTCATGACGTTATGGCGGCAGGAATAGATAAGGTAGTGGTACCAATCCGGGTGAGTCGCTGCGAAACTCTACCAACTAGTCAGATGTCACGGTGTTAGTGACAATAAGCATATGCTCGCCTTTTACGAAATGTCTGGCACAGGAAGGCAGATGGTCCATTCTGCAACGGAGTTTGTAAGCAACAATTCAGAGTTGCATTATGGAAATAGAAATTCTCCCATATTTACAATCGGTCATCTATCACCAACAGACGTGACTGTGGAACAATAACATATTGAGTTTGTGTTCCGTCAAATAACAGACCTATCGACCTATTTTCAAAGAAATAAACTTATTTAAAATATGGTTAATAAACTTTAAAGCTATCATTAAATTCTGTAGACAGATGTTTCTGCATATGTTACTAGCTTTTCCGGCTAACTTCATTCCACCCGTTAAGTTTGTATGACAAAAATTAATACGTTGTTTTTCTTTCCGCGCAGATGAACGGGATAAATCCTGGATGTCAGAAGACATATCGCTATAATATCGGACATATAATATCAAATCGAACAAATCCATACTAATATTTTAACCGCAAAAATATGTCTGTCTATCTGTTACACTTTCACGACAGCACCACTGTATCGATATTAATGAAATGTTATTAAAGACCGAAGTTAAAGCTACTTTTTTCTAAAACCAACCCCTGAAGGGATACAATGGGGAATGAAAGTTTTCTATGAAAATCTGAGGCTGACGAAATCATTGGTAAACAGCTATTGTTAATCAACTATTCAAATGTATTTCAAACTGCAACAATCTGCATTTCCAAAAACCCGGTATCAGATTACGGTTACAATAGTACAAATCAGAATATATTTCGAAAAACCTGGTTACCGATAAAATATTGCTTTACCTCTAGTTTAGTATGTCGACTTCAAAAGACATCACGTAATAAAGACTCATAAGTTGAAATAACGATAGAATTCAATTTTCAGAAACAGTATTTTCAACATAAATCTTTTGTGTACAATCTTAAATGCAACATAGGTTTTAAACACCATTAAATGCAATTAATCTTAATTAATTTTAAATACCATTTTCGAACCTACCTAACAAACAGTGCATATAGGGGATGTTAATAAAAATATCTCTACATTTAAAGATTTTCGCCCTATCAAGCTTTATTGAGATAATATTTTCAGTCGTTTCTAAACTTCTCATTTTGGTTTCTATTCGTTTTTTTCTGAGACAAGGCAGAAGACACGGCTTCTATAGCAATAGACATTACTAAATCTGTAATATTGTGCAAAATACTAGTTCAATTTTCCTTAGCCATTAGTAAATAGGCCTGTTATTGCAATCTAGAAATAACTAGAGCGATTCATATCTAATATCTACTTCTTGATTTGTACAACCATGATTTCAAAGCAGAGTAAACTCCTAGTTGAAATTTTTAATTAATATTTACAACATAATTAAAATTTAACTATTTACACATCCATTACATACAATATTGCACATAATTTGCAAAAAAAAAAATAATTAAAAAATAAAAATATTTCAAATGAAGATCTATTTACTGACATACCGACCTTGTATCTAGTCACAATCGTGTCAAAGGCGATGTGTAAATAAGGAAATGTAAAGTACATAATATACAAACACATCGAAACTGCAAGTATATCTACTAACAACCATATCATTACGTAACATAATGTAATAATACACCCTACTTTGTAAAGATTAATATTAATTATAAATTAAAAAATATAAAGTTTCGGGACGCTATTAAGTTTAAGTACAGTCGAAACGAAAAATTATGCATCGACTTATGTACAGTCGAACTTTGTTGCCACATCGGCAATGTTCGTCAAATACAATATATCTGTATATTTTTTTTTATTTAGGATAACACAACTCTGACTGGAAACATTTACACCGTTATCTTACTTTTTTCATTATTATTTAGATTCAGAATGCGAAATAATAATATTTTTAGTAAACATATTTTTTATTATATTTTCTGTCTAAAATTGCTTTTTTTATTTGGAATTTAAATAATTTTGATAATATTTTAAAAGCAGTTTAATTTTAGCACGTCATGATATCTGCAATTTCTCACTTTTTTATACATAATAAAAAATTTAAAATATTTACATCTGAAGTACTTTAGTGTTTAAACTATATGTTAACTAAAAAGTTACTTCACAAAGTAATAACAGAATAAGCTATACCGATTAAATTAAAATGCCTTAGAGAAAACCCATCCATGGCGGCAATGTACATCAGTATAGATATATAGATACATACTCGTACAGGCTTAAAAGGAATTAGGAAGCAGGTGCCGAACGTCGACATAGAGCAATCGCGTTATGAATAAATCCCCCTAATAGCCACTTAATCAATAAGCTACTTCCTCATACGGGCGTGCTGGAGTAGCTTATTAAACTTGATGACAGTCATGCCTTTAATATTTTCCCGTGGGTCTCAATAAACGAGGTTAAGTAATCGGGCCAGGAGTAAGGCGCGCTGGGCACCGGTTAATAAGTCCAATAAAAGTAATAAAAGCATTCACGCTCCTACATATTTACTAGTATTTAGGTCATTCAAGTTGATTCTAGAAAATATCAACGGGTTGAGAAATAAAAGTATCGCCTCTGTGGTGTAGCGGTCTAAGTAATGAACTTGACTACATGAGGACTCGGGTTCGATTCCCGGGTCGGGTAGAAAAGAGAAAATTTGATTTTTTCAATTTCCTTATAAAAAAAATGTTGTTTGGGATTGGATATGTGCCCGGTAGGCAATAGGCTTGCCACCTATCTTATTGTGGGACTTAGTGTTTTCGGCTAGTCGTGGGTGCCCTGGTTGTGCCTCTGCCTTCCTGGGGATATGGGTGTGAATATACTATATTTACTACTATTTAGATCATCACAAGTTGGCTCTAGAAAATATAAACGGGTTGAGAAATAAAAACAGCTGTTACAACCCTGGCGATCTTAAACATAGCCGAGTTTGCAAATTGCTAGCTTATTAGAAAAACAGCCAATATTCGCATACTTCAAAAAACAATCTTCTCCAAATTGTTTTTAGGGTTTTTGTTTTAAATGCTAACAATAAATGTTTTTGTTTTATAATCGTTAATAAAAAAAACACAAAACGCTGAATCTTATATCAATTGTACATACAAAAAGCCTACCTCTTTAAATGATGCTTCAGGTAATTGGAAGATTAATTGAATATAATTAATAATAATAGTTGAAAATTGTCTGTAAAACCGAATATAACGAGCTGAATTTATTAAGTAGAATTGTAGTAAACTTAAAATATTTTTTGAAGTGAAACTTCTTTAGAATCGTTGTGATTTCAAACTGAATGCAACGGAAAAAACGACAGGTAAGAGACAAAAATAGAAAAATGTGTAGGATTATATACATTCATCTCATTCTTTTGTCGATTAACTGAAGTTTCACTTCTATCGTGTGTAAATCGCACACACACCTTTTTTTAATTTAAAACTAAATTTTAAGTTTACAACGATTAAAATTAAGTTTTATAGTATGGAGCCAGAGGGATATACATAATAAATTGAAGTTTTAAATGAACCCTTTTATTTTGATCGTCCAGTATTAGTATTTTGTGGGGTTTGAGCGAGTGGCAATGTGACGATGCAATGATAACAGAATATGAATGGGTATCTTCCCCTAAATCGCTTTCAACCCTTTGCTTTGCACCCTTGTTTGCAACCGGACCATAATAAGTAACGTGACACGCCAGAGTGAATTTGGCCTGTGCATGATAATGTATCCCTTGTTTCAGTTTTACGGTAAGGGTGAATTTATACAATGTTCGTGTTGTCATAGGGGTTATCCATCTTATGCAATGCAATTCTTTGACCGTCATAATTTGTCAATTTTTTAGCGAGCGTCGTCACTCGTCCGATATTACAGTAAGTTAAAAACAAAACATGATGATATTGACACTGGTAGTGACAACTGTTTACAGTGTCTGTATGTGTGTGTGTCGTTGTAATTTTTAAACGGACTTATGGACTGATTTCGTTGCTTTTTTTGTAAGCTGACGGGATTGATGGTACTCAGCTACATTATTTGAAGGTTTTATAGGGGGTTAAAAATAAATATATAAATGAAGCTAAACGGATGTTAAACGCCTGTTGCCTTTTGATGCATTGTGTGGTGGGAGTATTTTTTGTGACTTGGTAATTTCAGTTTGCTACATCTGGGCTTTCTGTTACCAAAATAGTGGAGCTGCAAATTCGCACAATAAGATAATCTTATCTTATCTATATAAATAAAAATATATCCCCTTTTCGCGTGGTCATAGCATCACGCTGAATAGAGGGACCAAATTTGCTCAATCTTTTTTTTGTTGTGTTGTTTATAACTGTCAAGAGAAGGTTCTTATGAAGAGAAAAATCTGGAAAATTATTTTTTAATATAAACTCTTTAATCGATATTAATGTCAAGCGATACGAAGTTCACCGTGACGGTTAGTCTCATATAAAAAATATATCCGTTTCCTTTTCATCGCATCACGCCTTAACGGACCAATTTTGCTAATTCTTTTGTTGTTCTATTAGTTGCTGTCAGGGAAAGGTTAATATGAATAAAAATTCAATAATTAATTATTTAGGACAGGACAAAGTCTGTCAGGCCAGCTCTAATGACAAAAAATTTTTACTCGCCTCCTAAGCAGGGTCATCTTAGATTAGGATGGGGCCCTTGGACACACGAAAACTTGGGGCCCTTTTGGAACATAAAGAAATCAAACTTTGCGATTTCTTTCGCTATGATTTTTTGGGTAATCCTTACATTATTTTAAAACAGTATTACATTAATAATATTGGTAAGCCGAGGTTTTTTTATGATAACGATAATAATTGCTTTCAGGATTTCTGTTGAGCAAAATCTTCTATTAAATCCTCAAATCAATTTTCTGAAGAATGTCACTTTCTATGCACGTAATTATTGTCAAATTACTTAGTCTTTCATAAGCTGCGAAATAGAATGCTGCTATTAGAATTAGGGCAACGAGAAAAACGTAATGCACCCAACCAAAATATTTTAAGGTTAAAAGTGATTGAAATGATCCATCCCTCGGGGCCCTCTGAGTATAGTGGCCTTATGGTAAAGACGGTATTGCTCCTAAGAATTGTACGAAAAGGTGTGACTGAAGCATAATTGTGGTGGAATCTCCAAAGCCTAGCTCAATCATCTTTAGATCATGGGTGTGCCGGCATTCGTTCCTCACATATGTATATGTAAAGTAAAATAAAACGTCATTGACATTGATTGATGGCCAGAGAAAACACTAGGCCTTGATTCTTTAACTCGATGATTGGATAATCACCTGTTTCGCTGCCCACCGTAACGGTTGTATCATCAGAACGCGACACCGACAACATTATACTTATAATACGGATGAGAATGTAAAGATATTCACGACTAGCTGTCCCGGCGAACTTCGTTCCACCCGTTCAATTTGTATGGAAAAAATTAAAATGGTGATTTTCTTAGTTTTCTCGCAAGTCCTTTCCTTTTTCTTATCTTTTAAACCTTCCCTGGACTTGAACAAATAATTCAAAATCAAAATTAGTGAAATCAGTTCAGCCGTTCTCGAGTTTTAGCGAGACTAACGAACAGCAATTGATTTTTATATATATATAGACTAGCTGTCCCGGCGAACTTCGTTACACCCGTTCAGTTTATATAGGGAAAAATAAAGTATTGTTTTTCCAATTTTCCCAATTTTTCTCTTTATGAAAACCTTCTTCTGTCAATAACTAACTTAACAAAAAAATAATTAGCCAAATCGGTTCGGTCGTTCGGAAGTTATGCGCTTACCAACACATTTAGCAATTCATTTTTATATTATAGATTACCTTATGATAAGATTTATTTACCTTTAACCTATGCCTACTGCTTAAACCGAACTGCAATAAACCAGTTTCATTCACTTTTTTTGTTAGAGGTCAGCGAACAGGCACGGCTCTCCTGATGGTAAGAGACAACCATGACCTATCGATACCATAGATGTTACAGGTGCGTCGCTATCCTGATGCCGGAATGGAAGGCTTGTGCAAGTCTACCAGCTCCCGTACCCACCAGACCGGAACATGACAGTCATTATTGCGGTAGGAATAGGTTTGCCCTACCCGGGCAAGTTGCTCCCTTAAAGACCTTTTTGTATTTCTTTGCTTCGCTTTTATGACTTGCGCCCTAGATTTTAAGTCAGTCAATACCAGATCTATAGTCTATAGTCTAAAGGGTAAGTTTTGACCAGGTTTTTTGACTATTTTCTTTTTCATGACAACCACCTAGGTAAGAATTCTGAGATAAATAGTTGAATTCAGTCTTAGTAACCTTTCCAAATTATTTTATCTGCACTATCTTCAAATAGACACTGCCAAATAAATATAAGCTTACGTATATTGTAAGTGAAATTATTAATGTTATTTTCATATTTTTTTTATGTTATAGGAAGGCAAACAAGCAGACGGATTTCCTGATGGTAAGAAATTCGCGCCACCTAGAGACACCAAAGATGGTAATGGTGCGTTGCCAACCTGAGGTCAGGATGTTAGGCCTCGAGCAAAAGTAAGTTTACCGGCTACCTTATCCCCGAACCGGAACACGTCATGACGTTATGACGGCAGAAATAGGTAAGGCGGTGGTACCAATCCGGGCGAGTCGCTGCGAAACTCTACCACCTAGTCAGCCTATGCTCGCCTTTTACGAGCTGCCTGGCACGAAAGGGTCTATTCTGCAAAGGAGCCCGGACCAACACGGGGTAAATTCATTCAAATGTTTTTGTTTTTCACTTTACTTTATTATGTGGTTTCATTACTTAATACAACTTACGTAGGTACTTACGAACGTAAGCACGTTACCAAGTTACGTAACACATAAAGAGATATCAGTAAGCCAACCTTTGCACTAATGATATTAGTGTATCGTTCTTTTTATGACAATACCGAGCAAAGCATCTATAATCGGTGGTACGGTAGCCATTTGCAAACAAAGGTTAAGCGGCTTGGAACACAACGTGTCGGAAGTGATGTTTAAAGTGATTACGGCCGCACCGTACACGTGCTGTAAACACACCAGCCATTACCGATTGAGCAATAAACTGTTCTAATAATAAAATTAATCAGGAGTGTACAAAAGACCTATTCGACGATTTCTCACAAAATAATGAAAAGGTGTGACTTGTAAAGATTATCCAGGAACTAATTGCAATAGTTTACTAATACGCTTTCAGTTTTTTTTTTAAATATTTTTATGAAGTAAATAATCGCCTCTGTAGACTAACGGTCCGGCGTCACTTGACGTCTTGAGGTCCCGGGTTTGATTCCCGGGTAGGGCAACAAAAAAATAGAAAAAAATATTTTCATCTTTGTAATAAAAACAATGTTGCCTGGGATTGAATATGTGCCCGGTCGGCGATAGGTGTGCCATCTATCACATTGTGGAACTAAGTGTCTTCGTCTAGTCTTGGGTGCCCTGGTTGTACCTCTGCCAACCGCTTCGGGAATATGGGCGCGACGATACTTACTTAATCACTAGTTATTAAGTATATATTCTGTTACACTAACCTTGTCGTATTAACCGTTTTGTGAAATTATCTCGTTTTGGGGACGAGGGTTAAAAGAACTCATTCATGTGATTTTTCCTGTAATATTTTAGCTGTCCTGGGGAACTACGAACCATTTTTGTGTCATTTAAATGATTTTACCCTTAAGTGAATTTTTAATATTTTATCCGCAATCAGGGACGAAGGGAAAGTGGGGAAGGAAGTGAAGGGAGAAAGGGAAGGGATCTTACAAAGGTCATCAGACTTATACATATAAATGGTGTAACTAACACGGCTTTGTTCTCTAAAAACACAATTTTGCATACTTGTTAATCTTGTAAACTTAACACCAATAGTTACCATAAAAACAAATATCATTTAAATCGGTCCATGTAGAATTAGTGTCACCATAGACCTAAATTTGTTTTAAATATATTTTGTATATGAGTAGGTAACACCGTCAAGATTAACACATGATTTTAAAGTATTTTCACATTAAAACGATTGCAACGTTTGGTGTAAAAGGATGGCAGGATATGGAATTGAAAAGGCGTGTGCGTATTGAAAACAACTTTCGATCATTAGTGGAATTGGTTTGAAATTCATAACTCAAATTAATTTGATGACATTTCGAAATCAGTGTTAAATGTTAATTATCCCATATTAATAGTGATAACTGTTACCTAGAGGTAGTTTTCTCTATACATTCAAATAATATAGATAGACATTTTCCTATCCTAACTATGAATCTTATTTTTTTAAACATGAAAATAACAAATCTTCTGACAATAAAGAACGTAACAAAAAAAAATTAGCAAAATTGGAGCATCGGTTCACTCGTGATGCAACTACCATAGGAAATTAGGAATCATTTTTATGTTTATGATTTCAATTAATAATTAGTAATTTGGAATACTACAATAGCTGACCGAACCGCGCGTTGCTGTTGCTTCGGTACATTGTAGAGTCAGATAATAAACAAATTATTTGAATAAAAATAATATTTCGGCTAGACATTTGTTCCCCGTGTTGGTCCGGGCTCCTTTACAGAATAGACCATCTGCCTTTCTTGCCAGGCAGCTCGTAAAAGGCGAGCATAAGCTTATCATCACTAACACCGTGACGTCTGACTAGGTGGTAGAGTTTCGCAGCGACTCGCCCGGATTGGTACCACCGCCTAACCTATTCCTGCCGCCATAACGTCATGACGTGTTCCGGTTCGGAGGGTAAGGTAGCCGGTAAACTTACTTTTGCTCGAGGCCTAACATCCTGAACTCAGGTTGGCAACGCACCATTACCATCTTTGGTATCTCTACGCGGCGTAAATTTCTTACCATCAGGAAATCCGTCTGCTTGTTTGCCTTCCTATATCATAAAAAAAAGACACTGAGAAGCAAGCAATTTTATTTTTCAAGGTGGATTGAACTGCACAATTTTGGGCAAATTTAATTTAAATCGGTTAAGTGGTGGGAGTGCATCGCAGACCAGCAACATGACACGTTATTTACATATTAAGATGTGCAAAATTGCATAAATGTCGATTACAAGATCTTGCTACAGCCATTACAGTTTTCACATTTAACAAAGCAAGATCTTATTATTATACAAGTAGGTATATATTTTACAAAAGCTAAAAGTTCAAAGCCTACATACATTTCAAATTCAACTATGAGACTTGAATCGTAACTTCGGTGACATGCACAATCTCACAAAACAATTAGTTACAATTTATAAAAAACCAAGGTGCTTGGCAAGCGTTTTCTACGATTCACTACTCTTATACGTTGTCTTACGACAACAACAACGAGTAGTTTTTTATTTTGTTCCAATAATACATAAGAAAGTCACTACACTAACAACAGTAGCCCATCAATACCACTCAAAAGACCTATTTGTTAAGCATAGTCTAACTAGAATCAACTGAATATAATATATAAGAACTAGCTGATCCCGCGAACTTCGTTCCGCCCGTTTAGTTTGTATGGGAAAAATTAAAATGTTTTTTTTTCCAGTTTCCTCACAATTGAACAGGATAAAAAGTATCCTATGTCCTTCTCCCGGTTTTAAGTTACCTCCCTACCAATTTTCAGCCTAATCGGTGTAGCTGTTCTTGAGTTATAAATAGTGTAACTAACACCACTTTCTTTTATATATATAGATAAGCAAGGCAGCCTGTTTTTGATCACAGATCTTTCTAGTTTCATAAACATCAAAGATTTTTACATTTTAATGAAGAATTCAGTGTTGCCACTTTTTATATAGAGAGAATGCTAATCTTTGTTTTCAAAAGCAGATTAGACAAAGATCCCTGATAAGTGGAATGTCACCCATACTACGTCTTCCTAAGAACATCTTACGTCTACTTGGTCTTAGTAAGACCATCTGAATATCGCATAAACCTTGTGCAGCACGTTCATTGTTTTATCATTGAATAACTCACTGTATACGCATTACTCATGTTACAGTCATAAATAAGCAATAAATACACCAACTAGCTTACAATGTGTATTCATATATGGCACGGTGATTAAAAATAATGTCATACATGTTATGGTTTCATTTGCTCAACTGGCTTCGAAGAGTCAATATATGATTAACAAATATGTCAAAGCCAACGTTCAGTCGGAACAACGTATGGTTGCAGATCATAAATTAAGATAAATATAGATAGTTTAATGATCAAACAGAAAGTATGTTAGGTAACATTGGTACTCTGCGGTAGGTTATCCTACTTAGACTTGTTTATTCTAATATTTCAAAATGTTATCTAATTTTATAGCAACGTTTTTTCGAGGTAACATAATATTGCATTCTACAAAATAGATAATAAATAATTTGAAATTTTTTTTAAGAAACCTATAGTTAAACAGGCAAGATACCAAAGATGCAATGCGTAGTCAACCTCAAAAATATCACGACACTAACGTCAGTTTTAGAAATAAAGGGCCAAATCGAAGATTAAAATCGATTGGCGTTTCGGAAACTGGCAGTTTTTGCGTTGTAACGTTTAATCTGTTTCGATAACTACGCGATGTGATCATTTAAATTAAAACCAACCAGTATCCTATGTTTAAATGTATACATGCGCTCTTATTGGCTGTTGAGTAAATGTTTGCCCCAAATCCATCGATTTGTAGTGAATGCTGATCTCCATACAAACACGCCCCTACACGTACGGCCTCATGCTATGTTAATACAGGCATGAATATAGATGCTGTTATTTGGCCCACTGCCGCATTCGATAAATGCAACGTCAGCTTGCGAATAATATCGTGAATATAATAGGTAGTGCTCATAATAATTTTTCGTCCAAAATGAATGACTTTTACCCTTTTGGCCTAAATGTGTTTTTTTTATGATATTGGAAGGCACACAAGCAGACGGATTTCCTGATGGTAAGAAATTCACGCCGCCTAGCGACACCAAAGGTGGTAATGGTGCGTTGCCAACCTGAGGCCGAGGTGTTAGGCCTAGAGCATAATTAAGTTTACCGGCTAATTTACCCTCCGAACCGGAACACGTCATGACGTTATGGCGGCAGGAATAGGTTAGGCGATGGTACCAATCCGGGTGAGTCGCTGCGAAACTTTACCACTCACCTTTTACGAGCTGCCTAGTAGGAAGGCATATGGTCTATTTTGCAAAGAAGGCCGGACGAACACGGCGGAAATGACTTGCTTGGTCAGCAGAGTAAACAGTCAGATTTTCTTTATGCAAGAGGCGGGTTATTTGTGATTCCAGAGCAAGGTTGTTCCTCATATGTAGACGTGGAAAGTTGGATCCCACAAACCAGTCGTCAAACTCTACAATAGAGTCTCACAACGATGTAGCCGAGTTATGTTTTTTGTAGCAATATACTAGCTACTGCTTTCCAGTCTTCATTTTAATATGTTTAATCACTAGCTGCTCCAGCGAACTTTTTTCCACCTGTTTAGTTGTTCCTAGTTTCCTCACAGCCGAACTGGACAAAAAGTATCCTATGTCCGTCTCCTGGTTCTAAGCTACCTCCCTATCAATTTTCAGTCAATTCGGTTAAGCCGTTCTCGAGTTATAAATAGTGAACTAACACAACTTGCTTTTATATATTCTAATAAACCGACGTGTGAACAATCAATTCACTCATTAAATAAGGTGCTAGGTACATGACAGCTATAAATCAGCCATGATGTCATTCTTAAGTAATACATATTTTTGCCCGTTGTTTTGCTTGTGTAATAAAAAAGATAATAAATAAAAAGAACCAAGAAGTAAGTACTTTTTTAACCAAGAAGTTGACAAGATAAATTTTAATTGCTATTATAATAATTATGAAGTCTTCAGAAGAAAGAAAATAATCTCAACAGTTGTCTCAACTGGGACTCAACTGGGGACAACGCAAATCATTCATTCATCATGATCAATGGTGTCGGTAACATAAATGAAAATTAAATAAATAATAATTAAATATCCCTTGACATATCACACAAATTGAATCTAACCCCAAAGTAAGCAAATTATATGCTTGTGTTATGTGTGTTAGTCAACGGTCATACTGATACACAGAAATACTTACATATATACCAGAATAAATTTAATAAACACCCAGACCCGGAAATGCAGACATCTAAATGTTCATCACACAAATGTCTGCCCCAGTCGGGAATCGGTTGGTCGCTGTAGTTAGGCATATACGCTAGCCACTCGACCAACGAGGCGGTCAAAATTCATACATTATTAAGTATAGCTCAAGAACAACTAATGGGATGTTGATAAATTTATGTGATCATCTCTGAATAATTAGCGATCTTAAAAAAAATGATCGAATCACGATACCCTAATGATCAAATGAGATAATGAAATAATTCTAGTCGGTTTTTTGAAGTGAAACTTCTTTATCGGGGTTGGAAAAAAATTAGTGTAAAATTTTTTCGTTATGCGTCACATTTTTCCGTTACGCGCCATCTTTGTTCTTATCCCTACCACGCGTGATTCGAAGTATACTTTCTCCAGCGGAGTAGGGATTGGCAATAAACTTTATTTAACCAATTTCTGTAAAGCTGCATACGAGGGTCAAACTGAAATTTCTTAGAAAATCAAAAACTAAGCATTCTAGCAAGTTATTAGTTTTATTATAACTTTTCAAAATAGGGTCCATTTACATCAATACATCGCTGCATTCGATGGAACCATTGAGAAAAGCACCTTGCCCACTCGGCCTTACGGGTCCCTTCGACGGCGTTTTGAAACGCAGCCACTGCTTCTTCGGCGTCCATAAAATGTTTTCCTCGAAGTTTTTCTTTTATTTTCGGGAATAAATAAAAATCGCAGAGTGCGA